>JAUDYJ010000003.1:80684324-80869324 GCA_030761175.1 Masticophis lateralis | reverse complement strand
CATCTTTTGCTGGAGGATAACAGAAACATACAGGGCCTCGACTTACAACCGTTCACTTAGTCCAACATTTTAAATCTACTATTTTCAAGTCTGGCAGTTTAAAACAAAGCAAGAAGTCAAGCAAAGAAGCATAACAAATTAGATGGAAACAGTTTTTTTGAGACTTGGAAAGATGGGAAGAAGCCATTGGTGACAGTTTGAAGTTACAATGGAATTGAAAAAAGTGACTTATGACCATTTTCCCCACTTATGACCATTGTAGCATCCCTACATCATTTACATTTGAATGCTTGGCAACTGACTTAAATTTATGATGGTTTCAGTGTCCCCTTTGCAAACTTCTGGCAAGCAAAGTCAGCAGGGAAGCCAGATTCACTTAACAACCATGGTACTAATTTAACAAGTGCAGTGCAGTGATTCACTTAACAACTGTGCCCAGAAAGGTGATAAAATAGGGGCACATTCACTTAACAGATGTTTTGCTTAGCAACAGAAATTTTGGGTTCGATTGTGCTCACAATTTGAGGACCACCTGTGTTACATAACTAAGATACATTTCACTAGACACGATAAATAAAATATATACACTGATAGTAATGAACTTACTGATTTCTGCTGCTATCACACTAAGGTTGTGCCACTGTGATATTTCTCGGTCAAGCATCTTGGAAGTATAGATAGATCCATTTCCTGAATGTATGTTGAAAATTCTATCAAGATCAGTGTGACGATCCAAGGAAAACCTAACGATTGGTAGAAAGAAAAAGAGCTTTATGTTGAGATGTACATATATACCACATATATAAAAAGTATTCAAATCAGCAAGAGATAGATAGTATTGAGACACAAATCTCTCACCCTTTATATGAGTGGCAACGATGCATACATAGTCAATATGCTTGCATCATGGCACAATGTTGACCATCTTGATGATTTCAAAACCTGCCCCCACAGACCCACCCCCATGTGTTGCCTTCCTGTCAAATTCTGAGCTCTTAGGAAAGCAACAGTTCATGAAGTTTTAACTCAAGATGCAATAATTAGAACAGCAACAATATTACAGTTTGTGACAATAAAAATTAATCAGAGATAACTGGCATTTCTAAATCTAAACACATTTAGAACTGAAAGTTCGGTCAATCAGACTGAGTATGAAGATGTTTGTTTCCAATCTAATATCTATAAAGTTTAAGCTGCAATGGATGGAACTAGATGTGACAGCAAAGATATGTTTGCTCCACACCAAAAATCTTCCTGGTGTTCACTCATAATTAGTGGCACTCAATAGATGGTCACAATACCACAGATTTAGCATTGCTCCATTTCATAGACAGTGTTGTCAAAGGAATTCATAACTGGATGCAATGTGTTAAAGCATCTGTGATGCTGGCAGATGGAGAAAAATTTAAAAGTTGATTCTTTATGACCATGTGCCTTTTCTACTGAGAACTTTCTCTTTTATACATTTCTTTAAT
Organism: Masticophis lateralis; assembly: GCA_030761175.1. NCBI lineage: Eukaryota > Metazoa > Chordata > Lepidosauria > Squamata > Colubridae > Masticophis > Masticophis lateralis. Next base: position 80,867,849 of record JAUDYJ010000003.1, on the reverse strand, counting down.
ATATTTCCAGTAACACATAGAGAATATTCATATCAGCAACAGCATGCGGGCAGCCTTTTCAATGCCTCTTAACTGTGAAACACAAGGTAGCAACGAAGTCTATCAGCATAAAAGGTAATTTCTATATGATTTGCTAATGTTGAAAAGATACATGGTGCTAACCTAAATATATATAATAATTGTTCCAGAGAGTTTATATTTAATCTTTTCTTTTCGTAAGAACAGTTTTGTTGCATCAAGAGCTGTTCTGTTCCACTAAAAAGACAGCTTTGGCAGGACGCATAATAATCACTTATTGTAATTTAATTGGCAAATAGCAACTTTTGCTCCCCTCTGATAAATACAGTAATTTACCTTTATTAGACCTATTATCTCTGTTGGTTAAAAAAATATAATAATTAGATATATCTAATGAAACCCTATGGCTCCTATTCTGAAACACACCTATTATCACTGCAAATTGTCTAAAATGCATAGGGAGCTTTGCCTTTCAGTGTGATCACTATTTCTAGTTCATTCTTCACCTACAGAGTATTTTGTAAAAGTTTAAATCTTACCATAGTTCTAAGAATTTGTTCTGAAATTACACAGAAAAATGCACTGGAACTGACACTAATGTTTTCAGATGTTTCCTGACAATATAAATGTTTAAATCTCTGGCAATTGTGAAGTATGCAGAAATATCTAAATTTATCATTCTTAAACTACGTTGCTTATTTTTATTTCATCTTCCTTTTTCTCAGTAGAAGATCTAACAAACTAGATGGACAGTTATTTTGCCCGTCTCCAGTAACAGTTGTTTTCCCATCTCCAATAATGGTTGTCATAATCTTTAGATTATGAAAGGATATCCTCATGGGGATTGGGAACATTTATATGAAGGGCTTCCAAATTAACAAAAATATTACACTAACATGGATTTATGAGTAGTGCTTGACTTCATATTTTGGTTTAATCCTCTGTCATAAACTGCCTTTGGAATGATACAAGCTCAGTTTTTTCCAGTTTTGCATGTAATGATTTGTCCAGCTTTTCTTTAATTTATCCATGTATTTCATTAACTGATGCTGAACTAGTCTTTGTTACTCTACAACTATACAAATGTCTGGACAGTTGTTGACATTATGCAAGAAAGAGCACATCTTTAGAGAGCTCAAGTTTTGGCAGAGCCAATCAGCTTTCATTACTAAATCAGTTGTTGGATTATGTCAATGAAATTTTGATTTAAAGGAACTCTATTTAAAGACTTTGCATAAACGTTTATGTCATACTTCACCCTTGAAAATAATGGCCAAGTTCATTAATTCTAAACCTTCTCTCCAGACAATTGATAAAATTTACTAATGTGATTATAATTACACACTTGACATAAATTAGGTCAATTATGTAGATTTGGGCATTCTGGTTTTATGGATACCTTTTCTCCAGAAATGATCAATTAAACTGAAGTTTTACTATATTGTCAAGTAAGTTACAATAAAGCTGTTATGTTAAATAATCTCATCAAACGTACTTTAAAGAAATTCAAGACATGGACCTGATGTAAAATTATTATGTAATTATTCACTGAGGATTTTATATTTAAACTTAATATTAGAGCTGTGCTATTTGATATAATAAATTAAATAACTGTCTCTTTCATATTTTAGTACTGGAAAATTATATTTAATTATTGATTATATTTAAATATCATGTACTACTATATAAAATACAATATTTAGTATGAGATTTCAGACAAGGATACTATTTGCCAACAACTTAGGAACTTTCATATTTGATATTGGCCAACTGAGATGCAAATCAATTAAACCAATGAAACTTCAGGTAGACAATGGCAAGTTTCACATTAAAATTAAAGGTTATAGTTCAAATGTGAATTGCTGGCAATTTTCCTCCATTTATTAATGTCTTTTTTCAGTTCTATTAATGAACCTCTATTAAAAGCAAGCAAGCAAGCAAGGGAAAACTAACCTATGGTCACACTATTTGACATTGAAGTTATGCTCTGTATATCAGCCTTTCTCAAACTGATATTCTGCAGATTTTGTTGTTAGTTGCAAAGTCATGTCCAACTCATCGAAAAATCCATGGACAGCATTCCTCCAGGCCTTCCTGTCCTCTACCATCCTCTAGAGTCCATTTAAGCTCACATCTACTGCTTCAGTGACTCCATCCAGCCACCTCATTCTCTGTCATCCCTTTCTTTTTTTGCCCTTAATCTTTCCCAGCATTAGGCTCTTCTCCAGTGAGTCCTTCCTTCTCATTAGGTGGCCAAAGTATTTGAGATTCATCTTCAGGATCTGGCCTTCTAAAGAGCAGTCAGGGTTGATCTTCTCTAGAACTGACAAGTTTGATTGCCTTGCAGTCCAAGGGACTCACAAGAGTCTTCTCCAGAGCCATAGTTCAAAGACCTCAATTCTTTGGCACTCAGTCTTCCTTATGGTCCAACTTTCACAGCCATACATTGCAACTGGAAAACCATAGCCTATATGCACTTTTATTCTGCAGATAGCATGAGACAACTGATCTGAGAACTTCAGATGAAGCACAATTATTTCTTTTTCCCCATTATCCATATTTTTTGGCAATATGGGGAACTGTCAGTATTGTTTGGAGACCACTTACTTGGGTAAGGCTGCAATATAGGTGTACGAGATTATCTCACATGGCTCAGGTTAAATAGGTGACCCGGTGCTCCATTTTCTCCTTGTTTTTTGTATATTTTGTCACTCACAATGAAAGTATGAACTTAACTAGTGATACGAAGAATTCATCTTCCTATAAACTGTAATGTTTTAGCATTTACCTTATTGGGCCTGCAGCAGAATCTGGATCTCGTGCCATGACTGTGCCTATGATGGTGCCCACCTCAATATCTTCATGTATTTCAAAAAGATATGAAGATCTGCTAAATATAGGAGGTTCATCCACATCTTCCACAGATATTTTCACAGTAGTTGTATCTTTAAAAGGTCCAAGGTAATAAAAGCGGGGGTCGACATACAGATTCTCTGCCTCTATTTTCAAAGTATATAGCCTTCGATTCTCATAATCCAATGGCTGTATTAAAAGTAAATAAATAAATACAGTTATTAACACAATGACACAGAAGTATCTCAGGTGTCAAAATGAGACATGGTAAAAAAGTATGAAAAGTATATCAAGCTCTGTTTCCATTCATTTAAGACCAATTGTTCTTAATTAGTTCTAGTTCTCAACCAGTTCTCACCTATAAGGCCCTACATGATTTAGGTCCAGGATATTTACAGGACCTTCTCCTGCCTGCTTCCCACCGTCCTGTTCGCTCACATAGGGCCGCTCTCCTCAGGGTCCCGACAGTGAGCCAATGTCATCTAGCGGTGCCCAGGGGTAGGGCATTCTCTGTGGGTACTCCCACCCTCTGGAATGAATTACCTACCGAGCTCCGGACGGCTCCTGATCTTCGCTCCTTTCGTCGGGAGCTGAAGACTTGGCTGTTCAAGCAAATAGGCTGACTCTGATTCTGGGTTTATTATTTATCATTAATTAGTTATTTGATTTAAAATGTGATTTTATTGTACATGTTTCTTAACTTGTGTTCGCTACCCTGAGTCCTTCGGGAGAAGGGCGGTATATAAATACATGTAATAAATAATAAATAAATAAATAAGTAAATAAATTGTATGTTAGGTCCTGTAGATAAAACAGAAACTATTGTAACTTCTTACATTTTTTTAGTATACTTTTTTATAAAGTAGACATTTTATATTACAAGTTATATTATGCAGTCTGTAAACCACTACTTTTAATAATGGAACCAATGCAACTTTTCTCATTACAGGAAAGAATAATGAATTTGCAGAAAAGAAGTACCAAGTTAAAATTACATAGTTTCAAAGTGAATGAACAAATTATACCAAAACTAATTTCATTCTCCAAAATACAATGAATGTGCTTTTAAATAAAGACAAAGTTCAGACTGACTTTAGGTGACAAATCCCTTACTTAACAAATTTCGCACACAATGAATTTTTTAATAGTTTTTTAAAAAAAATATAAAATACATAAGCCCAATTAATCACTTTTTTAAAATGAAAAGATAATAAAGTTTGGGGTTAGAATTTATATGCTGTATGATAGTCTGTATGTGTAAATTGGCACGTCTACGTATTTGTATATATATTACAGAAAAAAATCTATTTTATGATTTCATTTTGACTTTTATGGAGTGAAAAAGCAGATCAAAAAATCAACCCAGAATCTCTTTGGTGAATCTCTTTGAATCTATTTAAACCTAAATGAAATACACAAAAGAGGCAACAAGGTGCTTAAATCTTCTCATTTACTCAGAAGTAATATTATATTGGAAATAAATATTGTTTTCCCTTATCATCTTGAGACTCCCCTCCTTGCCATTTCAATGTAATTTTCTGACACTTTTATCTCAAATTGTAATTAATATATCTCAAATAAATCGAGGTTTTAGAATTGCGTAGGGTTACACACTGCAGAGCAATAATGTGAGTTCCAGGCATTGAAGGGAAACCATCAAAGAAGACATCTGATTGGATGCCAAAAAAAGTCATCCAATGTAATTCCAGTTGACCTGTTTGAAATACTTGGCTTTGAACAAATAACCGGCATATGTCCTTTAAGAAGCCGGATGATTTCCCTAAATGTTTTGCATTTGATGTTACAGCTGGCTACTAAGCTAAGATTCTAATGTCTGCTGGTTAACTAGTAATTAATTTGATGTCCTTCTCTGAAGACTTTACAGAAGATGCAAAGACCAAGTTCTTTGAACATCATTTGGTGACTTTTTCATCACTGCTATTTGGCCAATACATCATTGCCAGATTAAAAGCAAAGTGGCATCAATTTTATTTTTTATTCGTTTATTTATTTTATACAGAGATGGCCACATTTTTTAAAATTATACCTTTGTAGGGAACAATTTGTGATGAGAATGGATAAATATTTACAAAATGTTGCATTCCTTCTTGTGATCATTCATGCCATGGCTACTTCATGAATGGACTGCTGTGATGTCTCTACATGAAGCTGCCCTTTAAGATCATCCACAAGACACAGCTGGCACAAAATTCAGTGGGGCAAGCAATATTGAATTGAATTATTTCAATTCAATTATTATTGAATTGAATTGAAATGGGCACTTCACAGTATCTGCTGCTACTTGGGCTGTACTGGTTGCCAGGAAGCTTCCAGGTGCAATTCAAATCTATCTCCAATTGTTTTGGCCTACCAGGTAGGTTTGGGTGAGTGAGAGAGTTCCAGTTCCTTTCAATTGAATGCTTCATCTTACAAAAATCAGAAAGTGTGACTTTTCTTTCATGGCCCCCCACACTCCGGAACAGCATTCCCCCAAATATTTGGAGGATACCCAGTCTTCTGAGATTCTGGAAAACCTTTAAAATCTGGCTCTGTTCACAAAGCTGGGGTTAACGTTAAGTGTGATTTATTGGATGAGTCTCTGTTGTATTATATGTTACATTCTTTGCACTATTTGTTGTTTTAATTGTTTTACTCCGGGCTGCCTGTTTTTGTGCATTTTAATTGTCTTTGTTTTTTTATGGGTTCCAAATTAATTTGAATTGAATAATTGAATGAATTGAATTGAATTGAATTATTATAACTGAGAGGCATATAATCTCAACACTATATAGTTCTATATACCAAATATATTAGCAGAACTTCTAAACACCCAGCCAAAATTATTGCTGTTTCATAAACAAGACCATCTTATTTTTTGTAAAATCTTTTTGCATGTTATTGTATAGTTGATAATTCTGATGAAATCATCTACTACCAGGAAGATTTCCAAAGAATACTCCAATAAATTTGTCAACTATTGTACTTTTTAGAAAATAACCCATTTTAACAAACAAATCATAATTCTTCCTTCCTAATCAATGATATGATACAAAAATAAATATAAATAACCAGCAATAGAAAAAAGCTTTAGTTGTTGCTTTTTATTCATAATATTGTTAACATATAGTGTTAACAATACATGCACCAAAACACTCTATATAAAGAGGAGTGTGAATTACAATACCAAATTGTGGGTATTTTCATGTTTGTTTTGTTTTTTGTTTGTTTTGCAAGGACTGAATGGTTGGTAGTTCCAAGCACACAATGCATCATATTGAAAAATATGCACCTTTCGTACTGTTATAATGCCTTCCTGTGTGTCCTTTTGTGTTACAATATCAAACATGTCTCTTCCATCACCATCAATAATTCGGTATTCAAGTTCTGCATTTCTCCCAATGTCAGCATCAGAGGCTTTAATGCTTCCAATGGCAGTGCCAACTGGAGAAGATTCTGGAATGCGTAGGTGGACTGAACCTGCAAAGAAGAATAATCAGAATTATGTAAAGAAATGATGAATAGAAAGAATAGAATAGAATAGAATAGAATAGAATAGAATAGAATAGAATAGAATAGAATAGAATAGAATAGAATAGGAGTAGCGTAGCGTAGCATAGCACAGCATAGCATAGAATAGAATTCTTTACTGGCCAAGTATGATTGGACACACAAGGAATTTATCCTCGGTGCCTCAATGTACATAAAAAATATATTCATCAAGAATCATAAGATACAACACTTAGTGATTGCCATAGGATACTAAATATGCAATCAAAGACCCTGGTAGGATAGCAAGAAACATATGAATTGTTTTTTTAAATGAATGAGACAGAGGAAGGTTTTAGATTTAAATCCAAGAGCATCAGGTTTCTATTTAACTACAGGGTCACTGCTTTCAAATGGACTCTTCCAAAAGCAAACTTGCCCTTGGCTAGCTAAATATAGTCTGCTAATCCTATTGGAAAGTCTAAGAACTTGTTTTCTTAGCATTTCAAATTGTGTTATGATGAAACAGTATTCCGTAGATCCATCCCCCCCCCCCCACACTAATCATTGCATTGTTCAACATACTTAAAAAGAAAAGGAAATTTTCAAGAAAGGCTTCTGGAGTTGACTGAAGGACTCTTAGTGCCTACCTTAGTTATGCAGCAATCAAGAAACATCATCCTGTCTCTCCCAATATTTTTCTGTCTAATTGATCAGAAGCTCATGACAGCCTCGTCTGTGCTTTCTTGCAGGCTACTATAGCTACTGACTACTTTGCCAACTGTATCTATACAGTTGGCAAATAAAAAGGCCAATGCACACTCTATTGGCTACATAGGGGTGAGATGAAAAAAATGAGAGGCTACTGCAACTTGAAAGAAAACACCAAAAATCTACTGCTCCATAGAAACTGAGCCTTCCAGATAGAGCCAAATCCTTCTTTTGAAAAGTTAAAAAGTGGAAATACGTTTTCTGCCTATTCCAAAAGCACCTCTCTTTTTTTGGTTCAGGAAGCATAGGGAGGTTGCAATATGACTGGTAAGAGCAGAAATAAAAAGTAACAAAGCACAGCATCACCCGAGAAATTCTAAAACAGTGATAAAAGGAATCCCTGTATTTTAGGTGAAAGAAACTAGAGAACATATTTTTGCATACCATTAGATTTTCATCAAGTACCTAACCAGCCACAATACAACACTGCTTGGCAGGTCAAAGGGAAAAAAAGTGAAGAAATAAAGTAGGTTTTTACACTAATGCTAAATGCAATTTCACTAAAGAGTATTTTAAGTATAGACCCAAGCGGATACTAATAATCATTTGCAAATAAATAAGTAAAATACTAAAGAGAAAGTAAAGAAGCAATGCAATTCAATATATTTAGAGATATACAAAATATATTTGTATATCTGCAAATAGATAATGGTAGACTTCTTAAGGTTCACCATGAAGACTGTTTGGTACAACCACCTTGTAAGAGACTCTGTAGCTTTAGCTGAGCTCATTTTAAGTTTTGACTGAAAAACGATAAATCAACTTCAATAATTTTTTCCAAGTTGTGTCTGGGGGTGGGGATGGGGGGTATTGTAATTACGAAAATAAACAGCATCCCATTCAGTTTTGAGTAACCATAATTCAAATGGGCATTAGCTTCCACTTGAATAAATTCCTTTCTGAAATAGGGGCAAACCACCTACAGTACCACCACCATTTGCAATAACCTATTCTGGCACTTAAATTCAATCCTCATAAGGTTCAGCTAAAATAAAATAAAAAATAAGTAAAATATTAAAATAAAATTCAAGTATTTCAATCATTTTGCAAGTTCCACCAATTTTTGCAGATGATTTGATCTAGATTTTGTGAGCCTCATTTCCAACATCCCCACGGTTCCTTGAAGTACTTAAGTGCTTGCAGTAAGAAGGTGAAGAGGTGAAGAAGGAACTGCATTCCTATCCCTGATACTGAAAACTTGCTTTAAAAAAAAAACACTTGCAAGAGTTTGTAGGAATTCAGGAAAATTAATAGGGCCTGCAGAATCATAAAATATTGCTCTTGGGCATTTCTCTTTCATTACAGCACAATTTGTACTGGACTTGTTTTTGATGGAGTCATGCCTCAATTTGTGGTATTTGACGGTTTCTCTTATGTAGCATGTGTGGCGCAAAAAAAAGCCAAGTTTCTCTGTGTGGGCTTCTGTCTCTTCTGGCACAGGCAAACTGAACAGTAACATCTCCATCTGTATTTCTTGTAGCAATAGCCTCAAGTGAGTGTAAATCTGGTGAAAATGTTTATTTTGAAAAAGGAAAACCATTCTTCCAGCAGAAGCCAATTTGTTGAAAATCTGTGTACTCCGGGAATGTTTAGTTTCCAGGCAAGACATGAACAGCAAAGGATTTTGTTGTTATTGTTGTTTTTTTTAAAAATAGTTCGGTTTCTTAAAAGACATTTGTAAGATACTGAAGCTAGGTTAGAAGAGAAACACACAGAGAGAACTATCTGTGAGAGAGAAAATTTCTAAAACCCCTTTCTTTGTATTTTATTTCGCTCTTCCTTTTTTTGTGCCTCATTAGACCATAAACAAGCAGGGCACCTAGATTTTTGCGGTAAGTTATAAATTACCATTATTATTCTTTATTTGCACTTTGCCTCCAGGAGCTAAAAAACTCTGGAAGCCTGGAAGTAATATAAAATCACAATCAATCATTTTTATAAGTCTAGCAGTTTCTATAGCGCTGCCAAATTGCACAGCTCTTCTCAACTCACTTGAAGTGAATAGGCTTCATTTTGTGACTTTCAAAAGGAATCCAGAATAGAGAAGAGGAAACTGCTCCTGCTGGTTTTCAAAAGTATTTGTAATTTGTGAGGGTTGAAGCTGGCAACGTTTGAAAGATACCAAAGCCAGATTTCCTCTAGCTTCTATCTTAACCTCTTTCACACAAAGTCAATGGAACCACCATAATCCCCTGCTGAAATGCCAAAGAAGCTACTTTGAGAAAGGAAGAGGCAATCACAGTTATAAAAAGAATTTTGATAAAGACATAGAGTGTCATTTCATGACTCTCTGGTAAAAAAAAATGTTTTATTATTTCCTGTCTTGTAAGAAATCTCTTTGGATTGGATTTATATTTTTCCCATTGGAAGAGTCAGGAATTGTAGTAATCAGGGATAAGATGGGGTGGAATTAAAACCAAGAATTCATTTCAAGCAGATTTGATTTACCTCCATTTGACACAAGGGAGTAAGAAAATCTGTTCAATATCAATACTACATTCAATTCTGCTGTTTTCAGGCAATTTTTCAGCATCTCTCTCTCTCTTTTTAAAAAAAATACCGTTGGAAACCTGAAAGGTTACAAGATTGATACTATATGGAACAAAACTGTGACTGAATCTAGATGTTCTGCTTCGGATACCATGAATCCTCTTCCCAGAACAGGCCAAGACATGAAGAGGATGTATAGCATCCCAGAAAATACTGCGGCCCCTGCTCAAGTATCACTTATATGCTATGTACAGCTATATATAGATTCTGTAAATATTTTTTTCCTGTAAATTACTTACTATTCTGAATAATTTAAACAGCTACTCTTGCTGCTTTTTTTCTGTGAAAGTTCCTATAGAGTTAGAAAAATGTATTTCATGTGTGTGTGTGTGTGTGTGTGTGTGTGTGTGTGTGTATTAAATGCATTAAATACATTTCTCTAACACTATGTGCTTCTTTGCTGAAAAAGGCTACCTAACCTTGTCTTAAAGAGTCACACCCTTATTTTCATGAGTTAAGATTCATTTCTTCAGATAGAAAATATTAATTAGCTTAAAACTGTAAGGAAGTCTGTTTTATTCCTGATATTACGGTATAAATGGAATTGTTGATGACAACCTATGCTATGTTAGTCTTTAGCACCTGTAATAAAAATCACAGGTGGAAATAACATGAATCATTTTTGACAAATTACAAATTTACAAATTACAAAACCAAAATATAATCTAGGTTGCTAGATTTTTTTTAAAAGGTTGTCAGAAATGAAATGACGGCCACAGTAAAACTGTACTGAACTCTCTAAGAAACTTTTATCATGCAGAGGACACACAGTAGAAAACAGAAAAGACGTCTTCTCTTCTATCTGAAAGAATTGAGCTGATATATGCTGACTTGATAAGTAGATATGGAGAGCAACTGAGCCTTCAAGGACCAATATCCCAACCTTCAGAGTACTTTATATTTCAAAACCTATGGTTTTTATTCAGTACTTTATGGACAAGGACATGAAAATTGGTGAAAAAGTGCAAGGGAACTTTAGGCCCAGATTTCTTCTAAAATAAATTGACCTGCTCAATGTTCCCTTTCCCTAAATGTTCCCATTTAAAAATGATTGCATTTCAGAGAAATATGACTTCATTCTCTGGTATCCATTTTCAAAATGGGTAATTTTAAAATTCAGGTAAATATTATGTAATTGTAATTTCCATTTCAGTGGTTTTCCTAATGCCTCTTACGGAACATGCAATGCATGAATTACCATGTAACAATTTGCACAATGTTCTTGAACTGGTTTGGAATATTGCTGACAACAAAAAGATTCCTCCTCCCCATGAGAAGAAATGGAGGGGAGCACAGAAATATCACTATAAATATTTTCAGTGGGAGAAATCTCAAAGAGGAATTGTGGATGGAAGAATCATGGATTTATTGAATAAAGCTATGCTTTATTCAGCAAGAATCTTCTTCCTGAAATTTAGTTCCTCTGCTGTCAAAAATAGGCAGAGAATCACAGCTGGCAACCGTAAGAAACCTTTTTCATGTATAATGTTTCCTGATCCTGGTAATAGGATATTACATCATTCAAATAGCACTATAAGGTGGGAAGATGATACTCCCATTGGGAAATCTTATTTCAATTCCACTTAAAATCAAGTTAAGTTGCTCTTCAGGAAGCTCCCTCCTACTCCTGACAATTCTGGGAATATTTCTGACTCTGTAGGAAAATACTTAAAATATTCTCCACTCCACTTTGCAGAAGGAGAATGGAGCTATGAAAGCAGAGGCATTTTACATAGGACCATATTTATATCATGCAGGGGCTATCCCATTATTCTCTGTAAATTAAGCATACACTCTAAAACAACTTTCTCTTACTAGATCTATCTTAATTAGGAATGATGAAGATTGGTATCCAACACTTCTAGAAGGTATCAAATTGCAGAAGGATTATAAAACTAATATCAAAATGTTTGGGAAGGGAGGGGCTGTTCAACCTAAACACTTCTGATACTATGGTTACTAGAATTCTGCAGTAAACAAAAGAACAAAAAAATAATGTTATGCAGGTATTGGAGCACTTAACTAAATCTATCTGCAGCTAAGGAGACTTAAGCACACAATAGATTTCCCATGAAATTATGTTTTTCTGGCAAATCTCATGGGGTTGTTGAGAGGATAAAAATAAAAGAAAGGGAGAATGGGTACGTAAAAATTTAAATTTAAAATTTTAGTGCTGGAAATGTCTCTAGCAAAAAAATACTTGACTTGCTTTTTTAATCAGAACACTTGTCATTGATCTAATGTGTTCACAAGGCTTCAGAATGGTGCCCATAAGTATGACTGGTTCTTTGTCGTTAATACTAGTACAACACTAGTCTGATAATAAACTCTGTAAGGTCTTACAATTTCAGAAGTCCTCTTGATCCATAATCAAATCAGCAAATCAGACAAGAGATAAGATCCGTTAAGTGTACAGTTTCACATTTGACATGAATGTTATTGATTCTCTTTTAAGAAGGAATCAATAAGGCCTTTAGCACTTACATGAATCAACTCCTTTCATAATCCCATTCATTCACTTTCTTTTAACATGATATAAGCCTCATTAATAGAGACTGTCAGGGGAACTGGGAAGGAAGAATATTTAATTTTAGAAAAATGCCTTATAGCAAAAAAGAGAGTTTATCTTACAAAGTTCATATGTAACTATAAGATAAAAGTAAATATGCCTTCAAATTGAGCCTGATTTGACACAAGTTTACTTTGCAATATTAGAGGAGTGACTCGCCACTGCCCTTTTCGATAATATTTTTCCATTTCCCAGTCTAGTTTATAGACTCATTGTTCCCTGGACTAAGCAGACCCAGTCCTGTTTAGCTTCTAAGCTCACACTGAAGTCCCATATACATTGTAGTAAAGGTAAAGGAGGGAATTCAAACAAATAGAAGAGATATATGTGCAGTCCTAACTTCCAGCAGCATCCTGATGTCAGACTTGGAAGCCATCTTTCACATTTGGGCCTTCAGGCCTGCCACATTTTCTACTGTGGGAAAATGGGAGGGGGGAATGCATAGAGTATGGGTCATGTGTAGTCAAAATAACATTCTTTTCTTAGAGAGTCAAGGCCACCTTGTCCTGCAGCTGTGATGAGGTGACTGGGAGGCCAGTTTGGATGGTAGCTGATTGGATCACTTGATGGACATGCGGGTGCTGGGCAGGGACTTGAACTTTCTTTTGGGTGAGGAAAAACTGGAAATTTTCAGATTCGGGTTTTCCCATATGTGCCAATATGTCATCTCTAATAAAATGGAACTTCGAGAAAATTCAAGCCTTGGAGTCTTCTTTCATTAAGGGTGTTATTTGGAACCCTGACATTAACCCAAATCTGAAAGTTTCCTGAGATCACAAAATACAGAACTGACCAGTTTTTTGAGACTATACAAGAGATCCAACCCCCTTTATTATCAGTCAAATGAATTAGTCCAGTGCAGGGGTGACTGCTCCCGGTTTGGACCAGATCACCCAATCCAGTAGTGATGGAGGTGAGTGGTTTGGAGAACCGGTAGCAAAAATCCCTGCCCCTCCCCCCCATGCCCAGCTGAGCTGCACAATCATCAGCTTTTCTTTTAATTTTTAAAAGTATTTTTTCTACAACCTCTTCAGCTGAAAAAATGCTTTTAAAAGTAAAAAAAAGTCTCTGATGATCACACGGCTCAGCTGGGATTGTCAAAGGATTTTCAAAGCATTTTTTCTACAACCTCTTCAGTGAAGAGGTTATAAGAAAATGCTTTCAAAAGGCTTTGACGATCCCAGCTGAGTTGTCTGATCGGCAGAGGCCTTTTTTTCTTTTAAATGCCTCTGATGATCCAAGCTATGTTGCTTAATCGGTAAAGGCTTTTAAAAGAAAAAAAGCTCTGCTGATTAGGCAACTCAGCTTGGATTGTCAGAGGCATTTAAAAGAAAAAAAGCCTCTGCAGATCAAGCAACTCAGCTTGGATCGTCAGAAGCATTTAAAAGAAAAATAGCCTCTGCCGATCAGGCAACTCAGCTGGGATCGTCAGAGACTTTTGAAAGCATTGGCTTTAAAAGGAAAAAAAATTGGCCACGCCTACCCAGTCACATTACCCCCCCTCACCAAGCCACGCTCACAGAACCGGTAGTAACAAATTTTAGATTTCACCTCTGGTCCAGTGAATAGCAAACTGCCGTAAGGCAGCTATGCAAAGGGATTAGGCTTTTCCAGCTATACCTACTATGAGCAAACAAAGAGAAGGCATACAGAACCATACATTGTTCAGATCATCACTACAAAGGAAAAGGATCACCAGAGAGTCTGGAAGATGACTGCCCAATTCTCAAGACTCAAAGTCATAAGCTTCAGCTAAAATAAAAATAAATAAATAAATGAAAATCAAGTCCAAGTACTGCAATAATCTTAATTTATTGTAACTAAAAATAAGTGACAGTACTCCCCATGATAGTAAGTACTGGAAATATTCAAGTAGAGGCTAGACTGCCATCCATCTGGCAGGGGACATCCATGAGTGGAAGGGGATCAAAAACATCATAATTGTGACACATTCATACAGTTGCAGCCTTATCATGTGTGTTGTAAATAAAATATGATAGAAGATTGATTGCTTCACCCTCTCTCCTGAGAGACCTATGGAATACAACTGGGCTACCTGAATTAATAACTTGAATATGGGCTGGACCTGATGGTCCAAATGCCATTTTCCAAGTCTATGGTTTTATTTTTGTTAAAAAAATGTTGTTAAAAACATGCCCTCCTATTTCAAAATGTGATGTAGCAATGCATTAGCAGCTGCAAAAAATCTCTTTTGGTAAAGAAGCTGTTGTTAGTTGCTCAAAAATTACTTTTGAGAAACATTGGAAATGGATCTCCAAATACCTTCTTGAATCCTTTCTCCTGCTGCTTGATTTTACAAACTGAATAAGGAGAAAGAAATAGACAGACTGGATGAAGATTAGCTCTTTCCAAAACTTTTTCAGTAATTTTGTTTTGGAAAAATTGAAATGCATAACAAGCTCTTTACTGCCCTAAAATGTATTAACTACAAAAATTTGGCCTTGTGTTTATGGCTTTTTGAAGATTTCTTTAAATAGCTGATGAATGGGAGCTTCCTGTTTCAAACTGTAACCCTGAATTGTTGTCATCTTTCAAAAACCCTTGTTTTGCTACAAAAAGCATTCATATTTTGGTTTATATTGCTTAAACTATTATATTAATTTCCACACATCAACAAACACAGATATGCTCTTGAAACTTTAATTATAGAGTCAAGCTCAGAAGAAATCATTCTTCTATAGCCTTAGTTTTGGTCAGACTGTACCTAGACCAAGGGTGTCAAACTCACATTATCACGGCGGCATCACATGATGTATTGGGACTTCCCCCCTTCGCTAAACTAGGTGTGGGTGTGGCCAGTGTGTGTCCCATCCGGTCTGTGGGCCACGAGTTTGACAGCCCTGACCTAGAATGTTAATTTCAGAGTACTTTTTTAGGAAAGGAACTAGCAAAATTCAGTATGTTCAGAAGAGAACAATTAATTAAACAATTAATATATTAGCCCTGCAACCAGCGACAATCCCCAATTGCCTGGTGTGTTCCCACAAACAGGGCCTTCCCAGGGTGCCGTCAGCCAGACAGTGTCAGCTGGCGACCCCCAGGGGGAGAGCTTTCTCTGTTGGTGCACCCACCCTCTGGAACCAACTTCCTTTGGAGCTCCGGATGGCTCCTGACCTTCACTCGTTCCGCTGTGATTTGAAGACCGGGTTGTTTCGCAGTTTGGACTGACGGGGATTTCTTAATTAATTTTAATTGTTTTAAATCCGAATTTTTAAATTTCACTGTTTTAATGAGAGATTATGCATTTTTATTGTTGTGAGTCGCCCTGAGTCCTTGGAGATAGGGCGGCATATAAATTGCATAAACAAACAAACAAACAAACAAACAAATAAATGGTACCTATAATGGAAGGAAAAAAACAAAAGTTTATATGAAACAGCTGAAAGTTTTGGATATGTTTAACCTTGACAAGAGAAAAGACCAAGAAGACACAATAACTGTCTTCAATTATCTGGTTGGTTATCATGTAAAAGATGGGGCAGAATTGTTCCAGAAAAGGAAACAAAGAACAAAGGGTTTAATTACAAATTCAGTTGGACATCAGGAAAAAATTCCTAACAGTAAGAGTTGATTAACAATAGAGAAGAATGCTTGGGAGGTGGCAGACCCTTCTTTGTAGGAAGTATAAACTGGATAGCCATCTGGTAAAGATGCTGAAGCAGTAGATTCCTGTATTGTGTAGTTAGTTGAACTAAGTAATTTCCAAGGTCGCTTCCAACCCTTACATACTAATGTTATTTCTTCCATTCCTTTTATGGAGGAGGGAGGGTGAAAGAGTATCATTCCCTGTCATTATGCTAAGAATTATCCAATATTAAGCAATTGTTCTTTGCAACTGTATTTTTCTCTAACAAAGTTGTCCTTCTAACATTTCATTTTACTTTTCAATAACAGTGAATAATTCTGTGGATAAAGCCTTTTTTGTATGTGCTCCATAAACTAGATTTTTCTTTTTTTCTTTTTTTGCATTAAACCAGATGGTAGTTGCCTAATTCTTTCATTCTGATATTTTTGCAGCACAGAAGGACAATTAAAGGAAGCTTACTCTGTGGGAATCGAGGTGGATTGTCATTGACATCAGTCAGCGTGATGTTCACCATGGTGGTTCCTGATAATCCGCCCATCTGGCCCCCCATATCCTTTGCCTGGATAACAACCTGATATTGCTCTCGGTTTTCTCTGTTCATATTTGGCAGAGCTGTCCTAATAATGCCTGAAAAAGAAACAAACAAACACTTGTCATCGCTCTGTATGGAACAATATGTCTGTGATTTAGAAAAGAATTGTGTAAATTGTCAAGCACAGTTTAATGAATACATTGAACCCAGAAATTACAAATAGGTGATAGTGGCAATTATATATTAAGTAATAGTTTATGCATTAAACAGCAATTCTGAGTCTGCAAGTTCAGACACTGAGGAATATTTTGAATGCTCTGCATATTAAGAACAACAACAATCACCTCTCTAAAGTAGTAAACTAGTAAAAAAAAAAAGATGATAATTTTGCATAACATACTCCCTCATGTGTTTATTTTAGTAAATGCAGGGAACTTTTGAGAAAGAAGGGAAAATATAAATTATCCACTATCTGAAATGCCACTGTCACTTCATATTGCACAATGTACCCAAGTTCTCTCCTACATATTCTTTTTTTTTTAGTTACTATTATTAAACTTTGTCTTTGCTCTTCTCATTTGACATTATGAAGATTTTTTAACAAGTGACAAAGAATACATCTCCTGAATCCATTCTTTTACATCTGGAGTATTGTTTTCAGTCCATCTTAGACAAACCCATGGCTTGACAAGATCAGAATTGTCTGCAAGTGTCAAATTCCATATTTTTGAAATATAACTCGATATTACATTTGGATTATTAACTACAATGCTTTTTCACAATGGTTATATTAATATATACATGGTTATGCCTCACATATTTCAGCCAGTTTAGAAAATCTTCTGATTCCAAAGAGGCTGCTAAGTCATTCATATAAAATTTGAACACTGCTGGAGCCAAAACATACCTTTTCTCTGTCCGTGTTGTGTGAGGGGACTGAATTAATTAAGCACTATTGGACTATATCAAATTTGCAAAAAGGACTTAAGAATATAATTGCATTATGAGAAAAAAAACCTGCCTTCTGACAGTTTGGGATTCTGTTATCTTTCCCCATAAAATACTCTACAGAGTCTCAAACTCCTTTTAAGTCACAAAAAGATTATATTTTAGTCCTCAGGAATATTTATCTGTGAAATGGTATAAGATCAGACAGTGATCCAATATAGAATAACTTGCTCTGAACTCAGCCTGCTGAGTTCCCAAGATTTTAGAGTTTGTTGGCCACATTCCTAACTTATTTAAGAGATGCATAGCTTAAAATTTGCATACCACTGATAACAAACCAGTGGGGCAAGAGTTGGAAAGATGTTTTGGAAATCTTTCTTAAGCACAGGTACTACAAAAGTGTTTAACTATTTTTCAAACTAAGTTCCATTGATTTTCTGAACCTGAATATTCACATTACTTATTCCATGCATCATATATATTGCTGCTATTAAGTTTCAACACTTTATGAAGTTTTCTATAGAATTGAATCGTGGGTTTTCCTTCAGATGCAACAAATTTTAAACATATACTATGCTGCTTTGCCCCTGTTAAAATTAGACTGTATCATTTTGACAATATGAAAATCATATATAGTACTAAGCACAGGATTCAGATAAATTATATTCAAAATGTAGGGTCCTTGGTGCTCTCTAAACATGATTGTTTTCTTGCAGATGTTTCATTACCCAAACTAGGTAACATCATCAATGCTAATAAGTAGTGGGGTTTGCTTTCAGTTTATATTCTAGTGGCTTTCCCTTTTTTTAGGTAAATCCAGATCAAAATTTAACTGCTACCCAATTAGTACCCAGTTCTGAATTTTGTTACACTAATTAAGTAACATTTTCCCATATATTTTAAGAGAATTTAACCTATTTTGAATATGACACACACAGCTGAAAAATAATGTGAGTACCATTTTCTGACAACGCATAAATCCTTAATTAAGAACAATAACTACAACAACACCTGTTTCTGGCTCCACAGAGAAATATGGCTGGCCCTGGAGTATGCTGTAGATAATTCTGGCACTATTTCCATATGAAGGGTCATCAGCATCAGAGGCTGTGACTTGAACAACAGAAGTACCTGGAAAATTCAAATAGACATTAATTAGGGATCATGTCAAAACAAATGTCTTTTTTTTTTCTTTTTACTGTTGCTCTATTCATGAAAACATTTATCAACATTATATTTTGACCAGAGAGTTGAGAGGCCTACAGATAATTTATATTATCTTTACTGCAATAAAAATGTAAACAGCTCAGCATCAGATATTCATGGGATTCATGCCACTTACTAAAAGCTGCAGGCTTTTTCCCCTCTTTTATTCTCTTTCTTCATAGTAGTGCCTCTCCCAAATCAGATCCTACAAGGTTCAGAATTGTATACATTTCACTGAAACTCTCTCCCTCTCCCTCTCTTTTGTATTTCCTCCCATCACTCCTTTGAGAAAAAAAAAATAAGTATCCCCTTTTCAGAACTTTGATAGCTGAGGCACCATTTTTAGTGATAGGCCATATTTTCTCCAATTTCTAAAAAAATAAAAATCACCATTATTTCAGCATGTCATTTCTGTGTTGTTGCCAATATTTAGGTCTCAAAACTCTGAGAACATCTTTAGTACGTTCACACCATGTGTGTTCCTTTTTGACACATTTATTAACTGGCAGGATGGGAATGTTGCAAAGAAAAAAGAAATGCTAGTGCTTTTCTGGCAGTTCTCTGACTTTAGTAATATTTAGTTGACAAAGGAACTTTGGCCATGTTTCACCACAAATATAAATGTTGCTTCTTGAGACAAGAAGGTTTTCTTCATATATTACGTAACATAATATGTATATTATTGGTTCTTGATATATATATATATAATTGGGTAATAAAAGCACAGACACATACTTATCTAAAGCCTTTTTTTAAAAAAAAAAAAAGTCAGGGAATGTAATGCCAACGTACACATGAAGTATCTATGTTCCTTGAAGAGATGTTGGCAGCCCCTGCCTCTGAACTTGTTATATACTTTTGAAAGGGTTTCTATTCTAGCATTTTCTGTAATTACCAAATAACAGACATAAGAACAGAGGGTGTATCATTTCAAAGATGGCTGGGATATGATATCAACACCATGCCATAAATCACTAATGAGGAAAGGCCTTAAAAGCTTGCAAGCTTTTAATTCAACATTCCATCCTTCCTACTACAGAATGGCTGCTTACCTCTGTTTTAAAAGATAAGGAATAATAGTGGAGAAAACTTCTTCAGAAATGTTATTCAAGGAGGCATCTCCCACAAGAGTACAGTGGTAGTGAACTGAAGGTGTTTGAGGCGTACATATATCCATAGGAGTTATTTCTCCTGGATTATATTGTGAATAAGTCAAATCAGTTTAAATGTATAGAAGAAACTTGCTAGCAATCCTGGAGGGAAATTAAGCAAGAATAGGGAACCTTTGTATCTCTTTTCTTTCCTATGCTGGCATACATCTTTTTGAAAGACAAAAACCAGCAAGAGCTGGTTGCCATCATTAAATCTTGTGCCAACCTTGCCTATTCATTTCTTAAATTCTCGCAATTTAGTAACAATAGAAAAAAAGTCCTGGAAAATCTTTATACACACCACACGCACACATTTGATAAAGAAACACCAAGAAGGCACAATTTAATCCATCAGAGATAAATGTCTGATAATTAAAGCAGGGGATGGGTTTCAACCGTTTAATAAAATTGTAAGGAATAATTTGGTCATTTTTAAAGGCACAGTGAATTCTCCCCTGTAGCTTTCTTGCCTTCCCTTTCCCCATGCTAATCACTTGGAAAACTAATCCATGCTGATCAATTTGAATACATTAAGAGCTTTCCTTTCTATTTCATCTCTATCTTTAGCCGTTTTAGAAACTGCACAGCCTTCAAAGACCTCTGAGTTAAATTTAAATGAAACTCCTGACTCAGCCTTCCAGCAGTATCCTTCTTGTTATATTTCTGCATTTTATACTTACCTTTCTAGAGAATTATTTCATTTTTGCCTGCCAGCCATGCTTTTATCCCTGTCAGTGGTATACTCATATGCATTGCATTGTAAAGCTCTCAGCCCCTATGCAAAGCATTCAAGAATTTCAGAAGGAATTTCCAAACTGTATAGTACTATTTTCTATTCCATTCCATCCCCCCCTTTTTTTTTCAGCTGAGGAGCTTTATCTAAACTCAAGGAACCATCTTTTAAGAAACTATCATTCTTCTGTATAGTACTGTATATAATATTAAGTTCCACTAGTTAATTGTTTCTACTGTTAGGAAGAACAATTAACTAGTGGAACAGATTTTCTTCAGAAATTGTAGGTGCTTCATCACTGGAGTTTTTAAGAAAAGACTGGACAGAACATTTGTAATTGTATAGGGTTTCCTGCTTGA
Organism: Masticophis lateralis; assembly: GCA_030761175.1. Classification (NCBI taxonomy): domain Eukaryota; kingdom Metazoa; phylum Chordata; class Lepidosauria; order Squamata; family Colubridae; genus Masticophis; species Masticophis lateralis. The sequence goes on along the minus strand of JAUDYJ010000003.1, from coordinate 80,847,066 downwards.
GCAAGGGGTTGGACTAGAAGACCTCCAAAGTCCCTTCCAACTTTATTCTAATTGATTAATTGAGCGATTGAAGTAATATTACTCCAAGAAAAGCAAGATTCAAGAGGTTTCCCTTTCCTTCTTTCTTGAAATTTACATTATCTATCTTCAAACTTTCGTGGCCCTTGAATGTGAGAAAAAAATCTTCCACTGTTCTAGGTACATATATCTAAGTCCCACTAAGGGCTAAAGTGCACAATTCGTTTTCCTTACTTGAGTCGTTTGAAGTTAGAATCTATGCGTGTGAGGCTCAGATGTGATATTTTATTATGTGACATTGTTAAAAATGTGCTTTGACTCCCACTAAAATGCATATTTTTAAAAAATAATGTAAATTAACTTTTGGGAGTGGCGAGGAACATTAGGGTAGGAACAGACAGGATTTAGTGAGTTATTGTGGCCAGTGTGAAAATATCAGGCTCCAAAAACCAAGAAAAATACACAGTTTCTTCTAAGCAGTTTCTTTTATTGTTCCTCACCTATAGATAGAATAGATAGAATCTTGCCCAACTAAAGGAATCTACTCTCATCATTAAAATGTATGATTGAGAACTTCTAGGAAGGGTCTGATTTTCCTTGTTCCTCCTAACTAAGCCTCTCTGAACTTTGCTGCCTTATTCCTTTGAAATCCACTCCCTCCTGGGAATCCGGACCACATTGCACCACAGAAACAGTGGTTATATTATGAGCTGGGTCCAAGAAGATCCATGTTTGAGTCTACACTTGAGTCTGTGCCCCTCAGAACGAGCTCACAATTTGGGTATCCTCCTAGACTCACAGCTAAGATTGGAGCAACATCTGTCAGCTGTGGCTAGGGGGACCTTTGCACAGGTTCGCCTGGTGCACCAATTGCAACCCTACTTGGATCAGGAGGCTCTCCTCACAGTCACTCATGCCCTTGTCACCTCACGGTTAGATTATTGCAACACGCTCTACATGGGGCTACCCTTGAAAAGTATTTGGAGACTACAGTTGGTCCAGAACACAGCTGCGAGAGCTGTCATGGGTGCACCTAGGTACACCCACATTATACTAATTCTCCACGAGCTGCACTGGCTCCCTATTGGTCTCTGGTCACAATTAAAGGTGTTGGTTATTACCTTTAAAGCCCTACATGGCTCAGGGCCAGGGTATCTTCGAGACTGCCTTCTACTTCATAGCTCCCAGTGACTGGTAAGATTCCACAGAGTTGGTCTCCTCAGGGTCCCATCAGATAAAGAATGCCGGCTGGCGGGCCCATGGGGGAAGGCCTTCTCTGTGGCTGCCCCAGCTCTCTGGAACTAGTTACCTCCTGAGGTCTGGACCATCCCCACCCTCTTGGCCTTCTGAAAAGCGGTGAAGACCTGGTTCTTCCAGCAGGCCTGGGGCCGTTGATCTTGCTGCTGCGATTTGGCGAGATCCAGCCATGAATGGTGTGAATGGGTTTTAATTGCTTTTCATGGTTTAACTTTTAATGTTTTCTATATGGTTTTTAAATGCATTGTAAGCCGCCTTGAGTCTTCAGAGAAAGGCAGAATACAAGTTGAATAAATAAAATAAATACACTTGGCTATAAAAGCTTAATGAATGGTTTTAGGTTATCCTGGACAAATACTTAGGACAAACTACTTCTAAGGTTGATGGTTGTGAGGAAAAAGTATTGTTTATTTTGCCTTAAATTCTGAGAAAAAAGTTAAGATGTAAATTTAACAAATGAATAAAATGTTAGTAAAATATTATTAAATGTCGGATACCTCTGGTAGCATTGTTTTATAACTAGAAAAAAAGATTGTCTATGGAGATTCTCAGTCATCCAGGTCATGATTATCTCAAAAGTATATTTTCAAAAAGCAACTGGGCTTTGCTTTTGAGGAAGTTTTGCTTCTCATCTGAGAAGTTTCTTCAGTTCTGAAGAAGTTTCTCAAATGAGAAGTGAAAGTCTTCCTCAAAGGAAAAAATAAAAATAAAAACTGAAGACGCTTCTTGGATGAGAAGTAAAATGTCTTTCTCAAGGAAAAAAACAAAGTCCAGTTGCTTTTTGAAAAAGCATCTTTGAGACAATAAAGCATCTTTGAGATAATCTTGTCTTCCTTGAGGAAGACAAGATTATCTATCTATCTATCTATCTATCTATCTATCTATCTATCTATCTATCTATCTATCATCTATCTATCCATCCATCTATATCTAACCTAACCTAACCTAACCTAACCTAACCTAACCTAACCTAACCTAACCTAACCTAACCTAACCTAACCTAACCTAACCTAATCTAATCTGTAGTATGTCCTATATTTCTCAAGTTCATTACTTTATCTTAGCAGCCAAAATACAAGTGAACTATTTTATGATTATGTATAGTTTTGCTATTCTGGGATGCTCTCTCAATTTCATTATTCCCATACCAAAACATTTTTACTGATTTACACTTCATGCAATAATATCTATAGTATATAGACAGACAGACAGACAGACAGACAGACAGACAGACACACTTTGTATGATGAAGAAACTAACTGTAACAGTATTATGCAATAAGACTACTAGGACAAATGATGGTAAATTGAAGGATGCTTTCTTCAGAAGTATAACAGATCTAGTGGTGAAAAAGATGGCACATCAAACTAATGATGGAATCAGAGAGAAGGCCTAAGGAGAAAGAAAATGAAAGCTGCTAAAAATATCATGCTTTACTTCTGAAGATAAAAAGAAAGGGGAGCTGGCTCCAATTGTTAGTAGGGTAACTTTTGCAGACTGCCTCTGGACCCAGAGAGAGATCATACTTGTGCAAATTTTGCCCTGATATTTCTGAGACAGGAGGCAGAAAAGATTAAAAGCTGAAAGCTTAACAAGGAAGGATGTCAGCAATCAGCAATACTGAGAAAATCATAGCTGGAATAATTCAAAGGATGGGTTATTAAATCCTAAAAACCCAAGGTTGTAAAGTTTGGTAGATAAAGCCATAGAACAAGTAGGCTAGGAGGCAGAAATGGAATGAATATTGTGAAGTAGCAACCACGGAAAGAATAGAAGCTGCAGATCTAGGAAATTTGTCTTAGTCTGATTTAAAACAAAACAAAACAAACAAAAACACAAACAAAAAACCCTCAACCCCTAACACACAGACTCAGAAAGAGATGTGTAAATGTGCACATGCACACACAAACAGTGAAAATTGTTGCTGCAGGAGAAAAAAATGTTACTGAGGAGGGGGCTTTGAAAACTAAGGCTTAAACCAGAGCTTCTAGATCTTTTAATCTGCCAACGACTTCTAGGATAATCACTGATTGTTTCGTACACAACAGATTTATATTTAGGACATATATACTACTTAGGGAGTAACGAGAGAGTGAGGGAAAGTTAAACAGCTGGTGCTATAGGATCTTAAAACAGTTAAATTCTTGTGAAATCGCTTAGAATATACATAAACAAAAAAAGATATAAAATGTGTATCTTCTTTTCTTATATAAAAGCAAATGAATCTTTTTTTAACAGGTCTTTTCTCCTCCAGATATAGAATTAGGATGCCATGTCATTGACACATTTTCCTGGGTGTTACCAGTCACAGTTACTCTGAGCGAATGAACAAGCAATTATTTGTTAGTTATTTGTGGGAAAGGTCTCCTCCAGTGGTGGGTTTCACTTGCCTTTGCTACTGGTTCAGTTGCGCAGAGCATATTGATGATGTCCAAGTGGGTGGGTAGAGCCTCCCACCACTGCTACTACCAGTTCGCTTGAACCGGGGCAAACCGGTAGCAACCCACCACTGGTCTCCTCTCACCAAGCAGATCTATTGACATAGTGTTTCTTGTGTTTTTCTTGTTTTTTAGTTCTTCTTGCTTGTGAGCAGCAACCTCTCCTTAAATCTGGGATGAATTCAACTATATAAGGAGGGAACATAATTTCCCAGATCAGTGTTCCATTCTACAAATGATTTTTCATGTTTTTGTGCTCTCCTAAGTCTGGACAGTCACTTGTCTGAAATGGTATAGGGGAATGATGGTTAACCCTTTCGGCACTGAGTACCGATACTGGAATGCGCACTGGAGCGCCGGAACCTGGAACAGCAGCTGGTGAAGGCACACGTGTCCACAGAGAGGGCTCTATGTGCCACTTCTGATATGCATGCCATAGGTTCACTATTATGGGTGTAGAGTCTTCTGCTTGAGCAAGGGGTTGGACAAGAAGACCTTCAAGGGACCTCCCAGCACTATTCTGATTGATCCATTCACCTGTCCATCTATCCACCCATCCATTCATTCAATAACATTTTTCCTTATAATCTTTCATGTACAGTACTTCTCAGCTTTATAATTATAGTGGGAGCAGCTTACTTTTTCCCTCTATTCTTTTTAAACCACCAACAAAATCCTATCCCCCTTCTTTTAAAATCATATGGAGAATGGTAAAGTACGAAAGAAATCTATGCCTTTTTGAGGAGAGACGGAACATGTTTGCCTTGAACAGCACTAGGTAATGATAGCCAGTTCTTTATGCAATCTAATAAAATGGGGACAACTGTGAGAAAATAATACAATTTTTCTTTAATTGGTGCACAAAAAGGAATAGGAAACACAAGCACAGACATCTCCCCTCATCTTTTCCAATAAACAGGGCAGGAAGTAGCCAGACCCCTATTATTAATGATGTTCCACTTCAAACTGAAATATGGACAGGGAATAAAGTACAAGTTGATTAATAGCAAGATTTGACAATTTATCATCAAAGCTGAGATTAAAGAATTAGAGGAAGTTGGAAGGAAGCTTGCACTTCAGAGATATCAAAGGATATTTAAAAGCATGGAGTAAGTGATGGATTTAGGTGTGGAAATAAGCAGTTTCAAGTTACTAATCTACAATAAAGCCCTGTGGATATATTTAGCAATTTCCTTTCTTTCTCTTCTGTAACAAGTTACACCATGAGTATGTCTAGTCAAAAGAATTATGTGAAAGTTTACAAACTGAAAGAAGCCGAAGAAAGTTTATACAGAGATAATAATATAAGTAGGAATAATACACACAGAGACACAGCAACTCATAAATACAGAATGTCTGAATTCCTCTACAATCTTAATTCAAAGTCTGATTGCAAGGTAATTTTGATCTATTGAACTAGGGAATATTAAGATTTCAGTCCCCATGCATATTTTTTTTCTGATTTAGCCAAGATGGGTAAAATGGTACAGCTTGAATTTCATACTATAGATAATCCTTGATTTATAACAGTTCATTTGGTGAAGTTGAAGTTACAACAGAACTGAAAAAGTAATTTATGACTCATTTTCACACTTATGACCATTGCAGCATCCCTACAGTCACATGATTAAAATTCAGATATTTGGCAACTGAATTATATTTATGACAGTTGCAGTAGGGTCATGTCATTTCCTTTTATAACCTTCTGACAAGTAAAGTCAATGGGGTAGCCAGATTCATTTAACAACCATGTTACTGACTTGGCCACTGTGGTGATTCACTTAAGAATTGTGGGAAGAAAAGTCATAAAATGGGGCAAAACTCACTCACTCATTCACTCACTCACTTATTTATTTATTTACCACTTATTCACACATGGTGACTCAAGACGGCTTACAGAATATAAAACCTCATATAAAAATGATAAAACTAATAAAAGAAGTGTCATATAATAAATTAATATAACAAAATCACCCCCTACTCCCTGCCCTGGTGACAGCACCTCACACGAGCCATTTAATAGGCTCCATCCTGCTCTGGGTTCCCCAGGCCCGCTGGCAGAACCAGGTCTTCAGTGCCTTCTGGAAGTATATTAGAGTGGGAGCCATTCTAATATCTGGGGGGATGATGCTCCAGAGAGAGGAGGCCACCACAAAGAAGGCCCTTCTTCTGGTTCCCACCAGGCGTATCTCCCTAGGAGATGGGATACAACCACTTAACAAATGTCTTACTTAGCAACAGAAATTTTGGGTTCAATTGTGGTCGTAAACCTACCTGTACATAGTTAGCTATGTTTTATTTTAGATGAACTTTTGATGAACAGCTTATTATTTTATACCTAGTATATAACTAAGTACAAACATTTGTAAACAGAGAAAGAACAATGTGCTACTTTCTGGCCATAAATAACTATTTTATCTCACAGCACTTATATATGTCTGCTTCAAAGTAAATCTCAATGACTTGAACTGGATTTCTAAAGACTGCATTCTAGTTTAGTTGTTTGGCAACTTCTATTTTGAGTTTACATATGTTGTCCTGTCAGTCATATGACCATATTTGTTAAAATATTCCAATCCTTATTTAACAGATTAGATTTCGGAATACCATCCAACTTTATAACTAAACAAAAATACCAATTATTGTTACAGGCATCTCCTCCTGAGTAGAGTGGAGACCACATAATAAAGGTTGGAATAACTACATTATTTCTGACAGGGGATGAGGTTATTAGTTACATATTGCATCATGCATGAAGCCAGAATGCTCATAGGCTCTTTCCCTATCCTTTGCTAACTTTTCTGATTCATTTTCACCTTCTGTCTGAATAATGAGGCATAGCTATAAAGCAGTGTTTTATTATTTGGTTTAATCTGAATAATATGTGTATGTGTGTGATTCATTCTATAATGACTCTATAATCACAGCTATTTTCACATCAATTTCTTAGTCTGGAATTGCTCTGCTTAGGTATTTTTTTTTTGACCAAAAAATAAATAAATAAAATAAATCTGACCCTTCCCCCAATTCTGTGTCATTGTATTACATTCAATAGTTTTGCCATTTTTCAGTTCTGAAATATACGGCATCACAGACACATATATTCATAGCATTGTGTGTGTGTGAATTTATAAAATAGCTATTTAAAAACTAAACAGAAGTTATAAAGCTTTTCAGTATATTTTATGTCGGATATTTCTCTTAGTGACTTCTACCTGCTTAATTAGTTTCTGTTCAATAGTAATATAGTAACAGTAATTAAATCTTAATTAAAGCAAAAACTCCTTCACATTGAGCTTGACTTTCTGTGACTTAATACAATTTTCTTGGCAAGAATATAAAAGTGACTTTAAGCCTTTATAGGTGATACTTTGTGACTTCTCAGTTACAGCTTGGGAAATCTCCCATCCATAACCAGATATGAACCTTCTTAGCTTCTGATCCCCGACAAGGTCACCCAAGGGCTAGCAAATCTTAATTGCTCAATACTAAATTACTTTCAGAATAGGGTTAAAGTTTAATTAATTACTCATTATCATTTTTAATAAAAGGATTTCAATGAGAGTAAATGCTAATTAATTGAGTTTCTTGTGGATGAGAGGATAATTGAAGATGTTGAAGACAAGTAATGAAATAATGTTAGGGTTGATGGTGTTCCTTCTAATTAAAGTTGAAGTAGGACTAAATTCTGAGTAAATATAAAATTATCTTGGCTAAACAATGAAAACATTTGAAATCTGAAATATCTTAAGATCAAAAGGGCCCGTTTATAGCCTGAAACATTTGTTCTGAACTTGAGATGGGATATTCTATGTTCAAAATAGTCTGTTCAGCTTTTGAAGTAGTTGTGGAACCATTTTAAGCCCAGAACAATCTAATATGGCTAGGTGGGAAAAAAACTGTGATCTCTCTGTCAAGATCTCTCAAAGATTTTGAGATTGGATCTCAAAATCTTTTAAATGCATATCCTGCTAATCTTGGCAATCAGAAAGATTTCTGCCAGATTACAGATAATAATAATATTTAAGAATCAAATGGAGTCAAAATTTTAATCTGGCTTTCTTCTGGTATAGAACAGGAGCCCGAAAAACCTACTAAACCTACTAAGCAGGTATATACAAAAGTATGTATTGTATAACACATTGTAAGCCGCCCTGGGTCTCCGGAGAAGGGCGGCATATACTGGTAAATTGAACCAATAAATAAATAAATAAGATCAATCACAGCTGCCAATTCTTTGGTTGGCGTCGGCCTTCATATCTATTGAGTTCTTCCAAAGAACCTAGGATATTGTATGTATTAGCATTGCATATGTAATTGCCACATCAATTATCCATGCTTTCCTCTTTTCAACCACACCACAAATCTGGTGTGTTATGAGCCAAGACTTTATCAGTCTGTATTTGGAAATTCCACAATATTTTTCATGCTTCCACTCTACCTTCCCACCAATTTTTCTTTACTGGCATGTGATCATCTTTACACATATTCCAGTTAAAAGTTAAGTTTCCCAGCTGTGTTATGTCATTGTTTATAATTAGTTTGTGCAATCTTCATGCACAAGCTAAGTATATGATCTACTGTTTCTCCTTCTTTATACAATTTACACTTTAAAAAAATTAAAGTGTAAATTGTACAAATTTTAAAAAATTAAAGTGTAAATTGTACAAAGTTTGTACAAATTGAACTAGTTTGAATTTATTTGCTTTTATGCAGCTAAAACCAAGTGTTTTATCTTTATCCACTTTCCCTTTGATTTTTTGTAGATTATATAATGCTTTTTTCCTTGCCAGATTCAGTTTGGGGTTTTAGTACATTATTTTGATATTCACTTTTTGTTTTCTGTACAATTATTGACATCCAATTTGTAATTGCACCAGTACTTGGTTTTGGGTATCTTTTACATAATCAGCCAATGCATGCTTTTCTTTAAAAGTTTATTTGATCTGAAGTAAACTTCGGACTCCATTTTTGTGGATTAAGTATAATCTAAATATCACTACAGGGATGTCATGCATACTGAATAATAATGAGTTCTATTGTTTTGTACAGTTTTTCTTGTGTCCAGTTAATAATTCCAGCTGTATACATATTGGAGATATGGCTCAGATATTGACAGGTTTGATGGTGTTTCCACCATTCAATTTTGTCTTTAGCACTTTTTTTTACTCTTTGGATGTATTTTTCACTAATCACGTTTTTAACATGTACATGTTTTTTTTTAATGCAACTGTAAAATGCCAGGATACTTGTAGGCTTCATCCTGATGGTTCCTGAGAGTTTGGCCATTCTGTATTTCAATTCCAATAGTTCTTCTTCATTGCTACTGAGGGACATTTTCCCCATCCAAATTCCACTGCTATATTGGTATTAGAAATTCTTGAAGTAATTGTCAATGGCTGGATTTCGATTTCCGATTTTCCACAAAGCTTCAGATCATCTGTACAAAGCAAATCTGAGATTTTTAATAGCATTTTTCTGTTGTTTGGCAGCCAAGATTTTTTTTCTTCAAAATCACTGAAAGTGGGATCATAGCAATGTCAAATAATAAAGGTGATAATGGAAGATGAATCACCTAATGTTGACAAGCCCATATTTTTCATTTTCAACAACCTATTCTGTCTTCCACTGATTCATTATTATTTTTTCTATAAACATTTTAACGTTTTTGTTCACAAATGTTGTTTCATATGTGTTTCCAAACATGTGATGATCTAATTATGTGGTAATGAATCAAACACATTTTTATAACCAATTCAGATTATATGTACATTTTATCTATCACAAACTGATTTTTGCACCTCTGCTTTTCCATATATCTCCTTTCAATTTTATTGAGAGGCTGTTATTTTCTTCTAAATAAACTTGAATATTTTCTGCTATTATGTTTGAAAATAACTTAAACATTGTAAACAAGCATGTTATTGGCCTATAGTTTCCTGGTGCTCTTCATTCATTCAACTTTTTATTATAGTCTTTTAAAGTTTCCCACATATCTTTCCAAATTAGATTGTTTCTCCCTCCCCCCCTCCCAATTTTCAGAATATTTATTGTCATTTATATTTTGTTAGAGTCTTCCCTAGTCTGACTGAAACAGCTGATATTGCATAAAATAAATGGATCAGGCCTTATAGGGCTCAATATTCCTAACTATTGCTATAAATTATTGCTTTATGATTTCCAACCTTCTTTAATTTCCTGGTGCTACGCCAATGTTTTACTAGGCTTCTCTTGATCCTTACATCCTTCAGTTTTTGCTCTTTAATGCTTTTTTTTTAAAGTTCTTGCATCTGATCTTAATTTCTTTATCGTGGCCTCCACTCTGATCTTCCACTTTGGAATTGAATATGATTGTGCTTTTGGTTTTCTAATTTCAATACTCAAATTCGACCACTGTTATTTTAATCCTTGAAAGAGCCTTATTCATATCCTTCTTTGTAGATGTAGGTTTTTTTGTGGGCACTACTTTTAATGATAGCAATCTTTGTCTACTGATAATTCCTCATATTATGGTTCATCATACTGTCAGCAAGATGTTTAAACTGGATTTTTATCCATCTATCAAGTCTTTTCCAAGGACCTGGGATAGGCAAATGTTGTTTGATGGTATTAAAAATATTGTCACAAGAAGTAATCTGTTCCAAGTAAAACTGGCTTTTAAAATTGAATGATGGTGACTTTGTCATTGCTAATATAAAAGTAAAAAAGGGGGTTACTGAGAATTTTACTCCACTACTCATTGACAATTATAGGGGGCAGTGCTCATCTCTGTTTCAAGGTCATTGGGTCAGCTCTGTCTGAAGACATTCTGTGGTTATTGGCCAGCATGACATCGCATAATTATCTTCTCACTAAAGTGGTATCTATTTATCACTCATATTTGCATGCTTTTGAACTACTAGCTTGGCAAGAGTTGGGGTGAAGACAGGAGCTCACCCTGTTGTGTGGCACTTGTGTCTCGAACATGGACTGCTGACTTTCCAGCTGGCAAGCCCAGCATCTTAATTTTGTGTGACACTTTATTGTTATTAATTCTTATCACTATCATCAAGAGCCGCAGTGACACAGTGGTTCAAGTGCAGTACTGCAGGCTACTTCTGCTGATTACCGCCTGCCAGCAGTTTGGCAGATTGAATCTCACCAGGTTCAAGGTTGACTTAGTCTTCCATCCTTCCAAGGTGGGTAAAATGAGAACCCAGATTGTTGGGGGCAATATGATGACTCTGTAAATCGATTAGAGAGCACTGGAAAGCACTGTGAAGCAGTATATAAGTCTAAGTGCTATTGCTATTATTTGTTTACAACAACGTAAGGTCACAGCTGTTAGTTTTTTAGCTGATTTTAGCTTTATATGCATTGAGTTCTTCCAAGGACCCAGGATGTCTTAATATATTGGTGTAATAAATGTATGGATCCAAGCAGTGTGGCCTGTGCAATTGACAGAAGGAAATTTTGTCAATGCACACGTTTTCTACATGCCATCCAAGGCTTTTTGATATGGCACCCAGTGTGCCACTAATTTGGGATCACCATGGACAGTTTATGCCATAATCTTATTGTCATTGAAGCTATTGGTAAAAAGGCTAAGTTAAGATGTTAACGATATTCCTTTTTACATCAAATGAACACCACCACACAGGAAAATATTATAACATGCAACTGACACAGCTTTTTTCTGTCTTAAAATGAAAAGAGAAAAAAAAGTTTATCGAATTATTTAGTATATTATATAATTTGATCTCCACATAAAATAACCTTTGCAGAACCTGCTGGTCCTGCTTAATTTAAACAATCTTCTTAATGTAAACCAACCGATATTCCAACTATCTAAATTTATAGTAAGATCCACAAACTCATGCTTTTGCCATTTCTATAGGGTATACTTACCAACCACTGACATTTCAGGAACGCTTGCTATATAAACTTCTTCTGGAAATGTTGGCTCATTGTCATTGATGTCATGGATTTTGATGACAAACTCTGATTCAGGTTCCACTGGCTGGAGTGTTCTTCGGTTAATGGCCTGGGCACGCAGGGTATAGTAAGCTTTCTCTTCTCTATCAATTCTTCTTGTGGCATGAATGTCTCCTGTTCTCTCATCAATAACAAAAAGAGTGCCAGCCCCATCTCCTGACAAGATGTACTTGAGAGATCCATCTCCTTTGTCTTGGTCAGAGTGAAGCTACAGCAGAAAAAAAGGGAGACTAAGCAAGGAGAAAGATACAGAGCTGTGTAAACATAATAACAACAATATTAATAATCCAGTTAATTAGGATATATTAAATTCCACATGGCTGTAGAAAATATGAACTGACAAAATCTATCCCAACTCACAGAGAGTGAAATGTGTTTCAGTATAGCAGCAGTAACAAAAGCATGTATAGCATACTTCTCATTTTCAGAATGGTCTTAATACTGAGAATAATCTTGCTATCTTAGTTTGGTGGCAGATTTTAGTTTTTCTAGCAACACCTGTTCTGCAGAGCAGAACATTTGTGTCACAAATCTTACAAGAATTTTATGTTAATGCTGACCTTTTCTTTCTTGAAAATGAATCTATTAAACATTCCCAACCTGCTGTGTTGGTTGTAAATTCTCTAAGCAGATAAAGGACATGACAGGATACATATTAATTAAGAATATCATATTTTCTTGAGCTGGTGGTGCACTTAAAAAAATCTCAACACTTCAAATTTGTTAAAGAAAAAAAGTATGGAGGATCCTCAGAAATTTGTTGGTAAACTTCAATCTCCTAATATATTATTTCTGAAATTTAAAATGTATTAGATATGGAACAAAAGAACTATAGACATGGCACATTTTTGATTTAAGAAAGGATTAGAGACCTTTTTTTACTCATCTCTAACAGCTCTGCCTCTTGAAGAAGTAAATCTAACTAGTATTAATCTAATTTAATTTAATGGTCAATTTTTTGAGTTTATGGATATGAGTCACATTGGTTTTGAGGTTGTCACAGAAACCATATAGGAACAGATGTTTCATGGAAACCCCCAGTTTAAGCTTAGACAGGTATCATTTTATTCTCTCAGGTGGTTTTCTATAAATAGTTTTATTTCTGAGACATTTTTGTTGTTTATTTATTTTATATTTTCAGAAAGGGCTTATTTTCAGGGAGGCTCCCAAAAATAAAACCTCCCCTGATAATAAGCCCATTCGGGCTTTTGAGTGCATGAGCTAAAATAAGCCACCCTTTCCCTCCCCCTCACTCTCCATACATACTGTATGCATATACATGCACAATCACAGCCAAATCAGCACGAGTGTATCTCATGCTTTATTCAGATTTTGGAAAAGAAATTGTCAAAATATTTTTTCACTTTTGAATGAATTCTTTGAAAAAGGGGGTGGGATTGAGGTAGGAAGAATAAAATATTTTCCAATTTTCCAATCCAACAAAGGTAGTATCTTTAAATATTATGTTGTCCCCAGCTTTACATTAAATGCATTACATTAACAGCATGCATGTATTTCATGGATCATCTTTAGGAACAAAATTCAATACAACTGACAGTATGAAAGGATGCGTGCTGAATAATCATGTCATAGTTAGTTTTTCTTTTAAGAATTAAGGATTGACCCACGTACTAAGGATTGAGAATGTTGTCTGAAATAAATTAGAGGTTATGCTAATTCCATTTGCATAATGGAATTTTTGTTCTGTTATTGTTTTTGTTAATGTGGTTTAAGTCTGTCACTGCTTATTTTTTGAAGGTTGAGTCTTTATAAATTGAAACAACTATTTTTTGCACATATTTCCTCATCATAGACATTTGTTTTAGGACATCTATCAAACGTTCCGTGTTTCTCTTTAGCCCCATGTTGGGCTTTATTTATTTTATATTTTTGTTCACAAATTCCATTAAGGTAGGATATTTCTTTGTGTTGTGCTCCAAGAGGCCATTTGCCGAGCCCAGATGATCATGCCACTCATCCTATCAGAGATCATTAGCAAATGCAATCAATGATTTCTCTGCACTATAGCCTGGCATGAAAGCAGACTGAAAAGCATCTGGGTAATCAGCTTTCTCCAGGGCCCTCTGAATTTTAAAACTGGATCCCATTGCAACAAATGTTGATGAATCTAGCCATTGCTTCTTGAATCCACTACTGCCTTCAGGGCAGACAGAACCATAACTTCATTCAAAGATGAATTCACTATAGCATGGACCTGATTATGTGTCACCAATTGGAAGGTCTTAACCAGCCAGGAGGGAAATAGATCGAAAAGACGGGTGGATGGTTAACAACCGAAAGGAATGTTGGGTATTACAGGATCAAATATTTCCCAGCTAACAGGGCAAGACTGTGGCTTAGCCAACTCAGCCAGACCTGACCAGTCAGAGTCTATGTCTGAGTAAATCTGAACAATGTTATCTATCAGATGTCTATAATACTTCTAAGATACTTTCAAGATACCCTGAAGATATTTTTGTGATATCCCCTCATCACTCTCTCATAGTGTATTTTATAAAGGGCTGGAGGTAAAATAAAAAAAGGGAAAAAATATTGTTTTGATCTGCTGATACTCAATTATACATCTTGACTCCCAGCCAATCAAATGATGCTTTCAAAGTCTTGGCCCAGTATGTGGAGCAGGGGTGGGTTCTATTTTTTTTACTACCAGTTCTGTGGGCATGGCTTATTTGGTGGGAGTGACTTGGAGGTCATGTGATTGTGTGGGCATGGCTTGGTGGTCATGTGACTGGGTGGGCATAGCTGGGTAGTCATGTGATTGGTTAGGCGTGGCCAGCTTGATGTCACTCATGTCAAGGGTTATGGTTAGGGTGCCTCTTCTCGCCTCAAAGGCCTCAACGAGATACAATTTCCCTGTCTATTTATTTACTACTACTGAACATGCAAAATATACTATTTAATCCTATGTACATATGCCATATGTGTACATACATATTACATAGTATAGTGTATAGGCACACAGAAAGATACATTATTTACTATATATACTGTATGTGTTGTGTACACATACACACACACACACACCTCTTCTAAAACTATACATATTCAACCTCACTTACTACATTTGGAAAAACACACCTAGAGTCCACTTTCTGCCACACATTTAACTATAACTTCTGTATATTTAGAACATTACACATGTTCTAAATGTCTTCAGATTTACTTCCCTAAAGTCTTCAGATTTACTTCCCTAGTCTGCACATGACTGTTAGAGCCAGGAGAGAGCATGGATTGAGTAAAATGTGGTGAAACTCACTTAACAACACTCTTGCTTACCAACCAAACTTTTGGGCTCAATTCTGGTCATAAATCAAGGACTACCTCTGCCTTTCTCTGCATGGCAGCCTTGTCCTAGTAAACTCCTCCTTTCTGACAATTTTCCTCTCTGTTAGAGGCACCAAAATAATCCAGTAAGGTTTCCTGCTGGAGCAGGGGGTTGCACTAGATGGCCTCTAAGGTCCCTTCCCTAGATTGCTGTCCTGTTTCAAAGCGACTTCTGAAGCCACTTCCTTCCTTCTTTCTCTCTTTCTTGTCTCTCTCTTCCTTCTCTCCTTTCTCTTTTTTTCTCTTTCTTTGTTTTTTCTTTGTTTTTTCTTTTTTTCTTTCTTTTTTCTCTCTCTCCCTTCCTCTTTCCTTTTCTTTCTCTTCTTTCTTTCTTTGTCTCTCCCTCCCTCCCTTTCTCTTTCTTTGTTTTTAATGTCTTTTTCTTTCCTTCTTTGTTTTTTCCTTGTCTCCCTTCCTTCTTTCTTTCTCTCTCTCTCTTTCTTTGTCTCTCCCTTTCTTCCTTCCTTCCTTTCTCTTCTTTTGTTTTTTCTCTCTCTTTTTCTTTCATTCTTTTTTCCCTCTCCCTTCCTTCCTTCTTTCTCTCTCTCTCTTTCTTTCTGTCTCTCCCTTCCTTCCTTCCTTCCTTCCTTCCTTCCTTCCTTCCTTCCTTCCTTCCTTCCTTCCTCTTCCTTTGTTTTTTCTGTTTCTTTTCCATTCATTCTTTTTCCCTCTCCCTTCTTCCTTCCTTCTCTCTCTCTCTCTCTCTCTTTCTTTCTGTCTCTCCCTTCCTTCCTTTCTCTTCCTTTGTTTCTCTATGTCTCTTTTTCTTTCATTCTCTTTTTTCTCTGTCTCCCCTCCTTTCCTTCTTTCTCTTTCTTTCTTGGTATCTTTCTTTTTCTTTCTTGTCTCTCCCTTCTTTCTTTTTTTCTCTTTCTCTCATTTTCTTTGTCTCTTTTTCTCTCCCTCTCTTTCTTTCTTTCACTCTTGCTCCCACCCTCAGTTGTGAATCTATTTTTTTTTTAAGATTCTGTGGGCATGGCTTTTTTTAGATTCTGTGGGCATGGTTTGGTTCTGTGAGCATGGCTTTGTGGTGGTGGTGGGATAATGTGACTGGGTGGGCATGGGCATTTTTTTTTAACTTTTAAAACCATTTTTTCTACAACCTCTTCAGTGAAGCGGTCATTAAAAAATGCTTTCAAAAGGCTCTGACGATCCCAGCTGAATTGCCTGATTGGCAGAGGGTTTTTTAAAAGTCCCGGAACTCTCAGGGACTTTTTCTGCATGGCTTTTGCCGCTGCAGGCATCAGTGGCACAGGAGCAGCAGAGGGGCATCCTGGAAATCCTCATGGCCAGGCCCGCTTGCCCACCTTCGTCTCCCACCACCGCCTCAATGTTTAGGGTGCTTACCTTCCACGACTGGTCCACAGTCCGGAAGGCAAGCTGACTGTAGTTTTCAGCAGCCCCCAGCCAGCCACAACTGCTGGAAAGCAGCAGGCAAAAAAGCCTCCAAAAAGGCTTCTTTGGCAGCTGCTTTCTCTGCATACATACTGCAGAGAAAGTATGCAAAACATACTGGCAGAAAAAGCTGCTGCTATTGCCGCCATGTTCCTCGCGCATGTGCATCCAATTGGACTTGCAAGGCAATGGGATGCGTGTGTGTGTGAAGAACATGGCAACAACAAGCACGGGGCAAGCGACCGGCAACCGGGAGAACCGGTTCAGGGGCGTGGCCAGCTGGCCACCGTTAGCGGTTCTGCAACCTTGGCCAAATTTTCGCCAACGGTTCGCACGAACCAGTGCAAACTGGGAGCAATCCACCACTGATGTGGAGGTTCTGCTATCACTACTATACTGAGACATATTATACTATGTATCAAGTTGGTAGATTGAAAAGCTCTTTATCAATTCATCTTTTCCACAAATTATCCTGTCTGATTTTATATAAGTTTACACAGTTCTGTCTCTTTCTTCTCCCCTGTTCTCATTTTTCTTCACCTAACTTAATTCAAATCAAGAAAAGGAGATCAAGAATCCCAGCCCTTATCTCCTGACAATATATATCTGAGAAAAGTATATCTTCTCAGGAGTTAGGTCTGATATTATTTTAATTATTGAAGAAAAAACAGAGAGATGTATACCACATACATAAAAAGAATTGTCTAGGGAAGAGAAAGTTTTCTATACCCTATGTACCCAGGCTATTAACCAAAAAATTACTCCAGTGGTGGAATCTGAATCAGAGTTTTGACATCAAAACTCAGGCAGTTGCTCATGCCTTGGTTACATCTTGATTGAACTACTATAATGTAGTTTACATGGGCCTGCCCTTGAAGACCATTTGCAAACTACCACTAGCCTGGAATAATGGGATGGAGAAAGCGATGGATATGTCACAGTATGAGCATACATTCCTGCTGCATCTAAAGTTGCGTTTCTCCTGTCCTTTGGAATGATATGCCCTTGGAGATACGGTAGTGCTGCTATTCTTTTGAATGTTTGAAAATTGTTGAAGACCTGATTGTTCTATCAAGCTTTAGAGCAGTATGCTGGGTAGCTAAACCAATTTGGTTTTTGGTTCTGTCTTTCAGGCAGATTTATTGTTAGCTATATATTAGAACAGAACAGAACAAAATAGAATAACAGAGTTGTTATTTGGACCTTGAAGGTCTTCTAGTCCAACCCCCTGCTCAGGCAGGAAACCCTATACTATTTCAGAAAAATAGAAAAACTTCCAGTGTTTGAGCATTCACAACTTCTGGAGGCAAGTTGTTCCACTGATTAATTGTTCTGTCAGAAAATTTCTTCTTAGTTATAGGTTGCTTCTCTCCTTGATTGGTTTCCATCCACTGCTTCTTTTCCTGCCCTCAGGTGTTTTGGAGAAGAGCCTGACTCCCTCTTCTTTGTGACAGGCCCTGAGATATTGAAACACTGCTATCATAGTAGTTTCTTTTACATATTTATTAATTTTAACCGTAAGTTACCCAGAGTTACCGTGGAGTTTGGTAGCCTTCAACATGAATGAGTGAGTGAGTGAGTGAGTGAGTGAATGAACAATCCCACGTGAGCATATTAAGAGAATCAATCCACCTTCTGTGTGTACCCTGGTCTCATTTATACATGGCATGTCAAGTGCTTTATCCAAGGTATGGTTGGGGAAAAAAAAAACCTTTTTACAGACTGATTTACGTAGTCAAGACCAAATGACCTGACATTGGGGCTTAATACTGAAAGACAGAACCAATTTTAAACATCAATCCTCCTTGTCCACAAGTGTTCCACCTCCAAATTCCCATCATATCTCTCTCTGCACTGATATTATTGCTTTCCCTTTAATTATCACCAATCATATTCCTCAAATCCTGTCTACTCCCCTAAGCCGTTGTCATTAATAGGCATTATCTAACCTCTCCACAGTCAACCATACATCCTGTCAGCAGACTCCTCCCTAAGTTGCTTCTTCCTGCAATACTATTATAACTGTCCTGCCCAACTTACTACATTCCCCACATGTCTTCTTTCCTTTGCTGACAATCAAATATTTCCCATTTCCCATTTTATTTAAATAAATAAATAAATAAAATGAAATATTCCTTTATTTTCACTGTCCTCCACAACATTTATAACAGATTCTTTAATGTTTCCTAATTGTATTTTCACGAAACTGCAGAAAATGTATAGAAATAGGTTAAACTGTAGTTTTTATTAAGTATGTCTGCTTCAAGAGTAATAGCTGATTTGAGATTTTAAGCAGTAAATTTGGCTCACAGCTTATACTTTTGGTTCCCAAAAGGTGCTTTAGTATCATTTATCTTCATGTTTTTGCTTCTTTCTTCTAAATCCAAGCATGTCCCAGCATAAATCATTGTTAAGTTCATTGCTCCCAAACAGTGAAGAATGACTTAATGAAAAAGGAAGAGATTTATTTAGCAATCGCTACTCAAATTACAACTGTTTATTACATTTTCTTCCCACTACCTCTATCAGTGACCATCTATTACTAGTTTAGCCTTAATGCAAACATTTTGTTTTGTTGTGTCCTTTTATTGACATGTCATTATTTCTCTGACATTTTACAATTATGCTAAAAGTTGTAACACTCCAGCAGTTATTTTAAATGTAACTTCAATGATAATTGGATATACAGCAGAATAATAAAGTTATATAAATACCTCATCTAGTTATGGACACGGCTGTGATTATAAGCAGTGGTTGTACTCACAGACAGAAGTAACTATAGCTTTCACATAAACACACACAGTCATATTGTTATCCATCTCAGCCACATAACTAGGTTAAAAAACAATTGTCTTCATCCATCTATATCAGGGGTGTCAAACTCGTGGCATCATGGCCCCCTTCACTAAACTGGATGTAGGTGTGGCACGATGCATCCAGAGTGATGCATCCAGCCCAGGGGCCGTGAGTTTGACAGCCCTGATCTATATAATATAAATGTTGAAATTCTTTTGGTTCCCCTCACCCCCACATCAAAGTTGGGTTTTCTACTATTCTCCCAAAATGGATAATGTTCTAGAGATTATTAGATCACCTTAATATCAACAAAAGCTCAGCTGATTCCAAACCACTGCCAAAAATCTAATTTTTTTTTTTTTGCTCCATTAAGCCCAGCTCATAAAATAGTTAGGGGGTTCAAACATTTTAAAATTGATACATTTGATTAGTTATTTATATTAGAAAGTGGTATTCTTTACTGAAAATGTTAGTTATATATTTTACTGTGGACAATTCATTGCAAGTCACATCTTGTATATTATCTTAGTATTTCTTAGTATTTCATACTGTATCTAATGTGTGGGAGAAGTACTTTATTTTTAAGTAGCTGTTTTCTAAAGGACTCCCTAGTCCATATCAACACTTTTGTGTATTTAAGACCAAAATCTACCCATATACTACTAATTCAGTTGGACTAGCTCCCAAAGACGTAAGAAGATAATTGCAGTTTTAAAAATTAAGAATAAAATTAGTGAGAAGTTACCACTTTTAATAGTTACCACTTTAAAATTATGCTCACTATCAAGATCACTGTTTTCTCCCACTAACATTTTATTAATGTATCATATGTGTATATATATATGCTTATACTTCATATTTTATATGTATCGTATGTCTATGAAAGTCTGAATGATTTTTTTCCAGCTTGTGTTTTATTTTATGTCATGGACAAATGCTCATCCTATTTCTGTCCTTTCCATTTTGCATTTTTAAATAATTTATTTTTGCCTTTAATTCCTCCCCCAACGGTCATATTGTCTATATTCTCTCTTCAAAATTCATTGTAAGAGTGACAGATGTCTCTCCTTGAAAATTCATCAGGATCCTTCTTCATATTCAAACCACTTATATTTACCATTATCTGTACAAATTACTATGTGTCTTAGTAGAACATACGCATTAGAAGAGTAAAATGTACATTATGCTTCTGAGGGTGACATATTTTATTTTTAGTAACATAAAGAAACTTACTAAAATCTTGTACCTTGATAGAAAGTTTATTAACAAGGCAACACTTATTTTATTCAAGCTGAATGAGTGGAAAGCTGTTTTTTTTCACTTTTACAACACAAAATCCTTTGATATAAATCAAGATAATAATTTTTAATTACAGGAATTGGCAATAAATTGGCCCTTGAAATCAGCAATGAGAATAATTTAAATTCACATTACTAACACTAACTTAAGTAATAATACAACCAGGATTGAAATGCACCTTTCAATATATGTGCAGGCCAGTGGTGGGTTGCCCCCAGTTCGGATTGGTTCTATAGAACTGGTAGTAAAACCGGTGGGAGACTCCACCCACTGACCCGGACGTCATCTCAAGGGAACTGAAGAACGTGTGCGCGGGCACGATGCCAACCAGTAGTAAAGGTAAGTAGAACCCCCTCCTGGCGCAGGCTCATTCAGCGATTTTGGCTTGTATATATTTATATATTTATTCCTGGTGAAAATTAAGGAGTCATACAACTATAATACTAATTATCTTATCTGCATATCAATGTTATTTAATTTGAATTAAACCTGCAGAAATATTTTTCATAAGAGGTCTGCTAGAATATGCATACTATAAATATATCCACACTATAAAACACTATTAGTATGGGTAGTATAGATAATACGCAGAACTAATAAGCATGCATCAATTTTATAGTGAGTATGGTTTCTTATACTAAGATGTAGATTAAATCAATAAATTATCACAGATATTTTAAAAGAGATTTTATGTTGCATTTTTGCCTTCTTTTTTGTCCTCAGTAACGACCAGAAGAGCATCAGTAAAAAATGCGATCACATTAATATTAATTATCATTATAATAAACTGTACTTTGAGCACTTTAAAGAAAGAAGGATAAATAATAAATATATATATAGCACAGCCAGAGAAGAACCTAAGCTTTCTATGGAAGAGGTTAAATTTTGCAATCTGAAAGAATAGACGGAAAAATTCTTGCCTGAAATCTTCCTGTATGACTGGACTTTTGAGTGCAATATTTCCATTGCTAAGCAAGACAGTTGTTAAGTGAGTTTTGCTCTATTTAACTATCTTTCTTGCCATAGTTCTTAAGTGAAGCATTGCAGTTGTTAAATTAGTAATATGGCTGTTAAGTGAATCTGGCTTCCCTACTGATTTTGCTTGCAAATATATGGCCCTAGGACACTTTGGCTGTCTTAATACATGCCAGATGCCAAGTGTCCGAATTTTGATCATGTGATCATGGGGATGCTGCAACTATCAAATGTGTGAAAAATGGTCATATGTCACTTTTTTCCAGTGCTGTTGTAATTCCAAACAGTGAATGAATGGTTGTAAGCTGAGAGCTACCTGAAGCTGGCTCAGTATATATAGGTCCGTGATGGTGAACCTATGGCAAGCCATATCGGTGGGCACGTGAGCTCAACTCCAGTGCGTGCCGGCCAGTTGATTTTCGGGCCTTCTGGGCCCAACTGAAGTCGGCAAACAGGCTGTTTCTGGCCTCAGAGGGCCTTGGGAGGGGGGCATTTTGCTCTCCCCAGACTCCTAGAAAGGCTCTGGAGCCTGGCGAGAGCAAAAGACAGGCCTACTGGGCCCACCATGCCATTGTCTGCCAAAAGCGGGGGTCGTCTAGGGAGGTCGCATGCACGAGGGGGGCAGGGCACATAGAATTATGGGTGGGTACATGCAAGCGTGACACCCCACCCCCTGTGCTCCACCCACTTTTGGCATGTGATGGCAAAAAGGTTAGCCGCGCCACTTGCACAAATAGAGATCCGAGCACGACAGCTCAAATGCTGCTTACATGACCAAGTTCTGAATGGACCACAGCCAGTACTGGGCTGAGGCCTGGGGTTTGGGGACCCCTGAAGTGATGAAATGCAATTTTTTTTACTACCAGTTTACTACCAGTTCTGTTGGCATGGCTTGGTGGGCATGGTATGGCTTGGTGGGTGTGGCCGGGGAAGGATACTGCAAAATCCCCATGCCTTCCCCACTGCAGGGGGAAGGATATTACAAAATCTCCATTCCCACCCCACTCCATTCCCACGCCATCCAGAGATGGTATTTGCCGGTTCTCCGAACTACTCAAAATTTTCACTACCGGTTCTCCAGAACTTGTCAGAACTTGCTGAATTTCACCCCTGGACCCCTGGTCTAAAGGATAGTCATATCTAAACAGATCAATGAAAACAACTATTGCAAAGTATGGATAAACTTTTCTCTAAAATTTATAATTTTTTACTGCCCAGAGTTACAGTTTGCCCCATTTTTCAATAGACTTCCTTCAACACATTGTGGCCAAGGCCTGCTTTTACGCACATCAACTATTTTTTGTTTGTTTGTTTACCTCACCATGATTACAAAGAAAGATATGAGCAGCTAAAAAAAACTTTGATTGCATTTCCCCAGCACTCGGGGTGGGGTGGGTGGAGAAAGTAGGAAATGCTTCTTTTTAAAGAGCAACATGCCTGTATCTTGCTTGGAAAATAACGAAAAACAAATTTTAGAACATGATGGTTTGCTCATCATCACCAGTGAGGCTTTTGCAAAATATTAAAAGGCAATACTGCAGGCAGTAGCAAGAGAAGGGATCATAGGAATGTCCTGAATTGACTCCATTTTGGATAAAAATAGAAACAATTTATTAGCAGTACGCACTATGCTTGCATTGAGGACATTTTTTTCTACAAATAAGAGTAGCTGAACAATGGAACCAATTGCCTAAAGAGGTATGGGCTTCCTTTTATTGGATATGTTCATGCATATCCACCCATCTGTCAGAGATTGTTTAATTGGAATTCGGATTCTGCACATAGCAGGGATTTGGAGTTAGCAGCCTATTGGTTTTCTTCCAACTCTATGTATTACGAGAGGGGGAAAGAACCCCTAAGCATTCTGGAACAAAAGACATGTTTCTTCCTTGGGCCAACAATTATTTATTTACTACTGTATTACCTGGACTTATATGCCTTTTCCATCCAAGTAGCATCTAAACCCTATCTTGGATGCTGCCATGCTTCCTTGTCTATTTTAGCTGCCATTTCTTTCATGTTCTCCAATGTGGCCTGTCACAGCTGCTTGGTACTGATAGCACAGTCCCTGCTTTTGTGAAAAGACCCACCTTCTCTTTTAAAAGGAAGGCAAGAGCTATTTTGACATAGACCAAAATCGTACTGGGGAAAGAAGACTCTTTCAACAGTTCAAGCCAAAAGTATTTTTTTAATGAACTGTAACATATAATAAAGGACTTTTTTGTATATTCAATAATATTCCTTGAAATAGCCAGCTAGATTGACTGGAGAACAGTCATTGAATTAAAAACGTATGGGACAAAGCAATCCCATTTTAGACTTTGATCGGTAATCACTAAAGCCTTTCTATCTACACTGAGTATCACAAATTATTTTTGCTTGCCATGCAATACAGCCTAATGTACAGGTAGTCCTCGACTTAAGACCACAATTGAGCCCAAAATCTCTGTTGCTAAGTGAGACATTTGTTAAGTGAATTTTGCCACAGTTTACAACCTTTCTTAAGTAATTCACCATTGTTAAGTGAATTATTGCAATATTTAACTTAGTAATATGGTTGTTAAATGAATCTGGCTTCCTCATTGACTTTGCTTGTCAGAAGGTCACAAAAGTTGATCACATGATCCTGAGACATAAATATGAGTCAGTTGCCAAGCATCTGAATTTTGATCACATGACCATGAGGATGCTGCAACAATTGTAAGTGTGAAAAATGGTCATAAGTCATTTTTTCAGTGCCGTTGTAACTCTGAAAAGTCACTAAATGAATTATTGTAAGTAGAGGACTATCTTTATTGACTAGAGGTATATTCAGAGGGGATAAAATCATGTGTGTGTATGTGTGTGTGTGTGTATGTATATGTATGCATATATTTATTATTTTATTTTCGTAGGTCTTTATGTGTGTCATTCTTTATGCCAGGATTTTCCTACGTAAATCAAGATGTTTCATAGCCTAATTTTCAGTGAAATCTCAATTCACCAGCCTTTAGGCCTTCTTAAACATTACAGCAGCCATTTTGCTGTCTGTTTGAATTTCTGAGGGAGACTGCGATAGATCTATTTCTGGCTTTTTTACCTTCTTCGGCCAGCCACACCCCTTTTCTTGACTCTGCCCTGTAAAACAGTCAAATATTTATTATTTTATTTTCGTAGGTCTTTATGTGTGTCATTCTTTATCCCAGGATTTTCCTACGTAAATCAAGATGTTTCATGTATATACATATGTATATATGTATATGTATATACCGATATATATATACCGATATACACACTGATATTTTTAAGAGGCAAGCAAAAAATTTAATTCATTCTTAATTTTTTTTTCAAGAAAACAATAGCTTAGAAGAGCAAATCAGTTTCTTTAGAATGTAACTCACATTATTTCTTACCAGAGATAATGCTGGCTAAGTCTCATAGAAGTTAAAATTGAACATCTGGAAGTCAAAAATAGCTCATCCGTGTTTTAAAATATGTCTTTCTCTTGCCCAATTTTACTCAAATGGCAATCGGGTGACATTATAAAAACTGAACATCTGGAAGTCAGAAATAGTTCATTGGTGTTTTAAAAGATTTTTTTTTTCTTACCTCATTGTTTTACTTAAATGGCAATTAGGCGACATAACTTTACCGTCTCAAATCTTCCTGGTAACAACATGCAAGCAAAAGAAAACTGGAGAGCAAAGTGTGGCACCCACTGAGACAACTAAAATCCCAGTTATCTTTTTGTGATATTCTTTTTTCAATAATACTCTGAGGGACTACTGACGAACAACTCTGATGCACTACTTAATATAAAAAGAGGTATTTTGTCTTAATATTCTTTGACTAGCAGGAACGGCGATGTGGCCTAGAGGTAGAGCTCTCACCTCACAATCAGGAGGCTGTGAGTTCAATCCTAGGTAGCAGCAGATATTTCTCTTTCTGGACGCAAAGAGAAAATATCTACTATGAGCTTTCCATAGGCATTGGGGAGGGCATCCAGCCAGTAAATGCTCAGCTTCAATCAGTTGCCCTGACTGACTCCACCTCAATGCAAGGGATTACAGGGTCATTAAAAGGTGGAAAAAAATCTTTGAGTAACAGATTCTATTTGCCATTTGTTTTTATGTTGACTAAAAAATAGGATATTAAGTTATTAGATTACTGCGTAGAGATACATTTGTTTTATATTTTGTGTGGGTGGTTTATGGGGTTTTTTTTCTTTATGTTATTTGTAAGTTGTTTTGTTCATTTTTTGTTTTTAATGGAAAATGCAAATAAAGATTATTAAAAAAAATAGAGAAAGAATAAGGACATAATAACATTTATGGAATAAAGAATGGAAAGTCCAGTACAAAATCATTTTAAAAATGTGCCATTTGGGGATCTCTGTGTTCCATTTCTACAGACTTCGGTTAGCAAAAAGGATTGTCATACATATGTAACATTTTATTCAGAAACATTGCTAAATTTTGATATGGTTCTCAGAATTCTCAATTTCTTCATAAAATACCAACCCCATTTAATGAAGTATCATTTTAACATTAGTTTATCTATTATTATGTTCAATCCTCTAGTACTAGAGGGTTGCTTGTTAAAAGATATTAACTAAAGATACTACCATTCTGTATGTTTTAGCAAATGATAACCACAATCTTGCTAATGTTGCAGTTATCTGAGTTGCTTAAAAATGTCTCCATAATATTGCTGAATAGTGAACAATTCCTAGAAGCTACCATGTTAGGAGGGAAAATTACATATTAACCTAAGTAACTAGAATGCTAAACCCTTACATTTATAAATTGGGTCATACAAATTATTATAAGATAAGTGTCAGAACAAATTCTAATGAATAAAACCTGCCATTAAATAACCTAAGAAAGAATGGAAAAACTGGAAAATCTTGGAAACTAAAACTGTCTTAGAAAATACATTTCCTGAGTCAAAAAAAAAGAGGAAGTGACTGTAAACTAATGCACAAATTTTCTGAAAATATATGTTTGGAAATATATAAAGCAATGCCATGTATGATACGCATTACTGGTACCAAAACATTAATTTTTACATTATTAATTACCTCAAAACCTAAGATTATTGATCTATAACTATGAATCCAAATAATAACAAAAGAACAGCAACTATAATAAAATATTAAAGCATGAAATGTATTCTAGTTCAAGCTTTGTTTTTTCTGGGCATTACTGTAACTTTCATTTTAGAGTCTCATTTTAAAGTATACTGTAGTTGTTTCCAAACTCATCAATTTGGAGTTAAAGACCAATTTATACTGTATACAGAAAAATTGCAAAACCCATTAATAAATATTATTAATTTTGGTGGGGAAGACATATTTATTAATGTATAGAATAGAATAGAATAGAATAGAATAGAATAGAATAGAATAGAATAGAATAGAATAGAATAGAATAGAATAGAATAGAATAAGAGAGTTGGAAGGGACCTTGGAAGTCTTCTAGTCCAACTCCCTGCTAAGGTGGAACCAGAACGCAGTCTCCTGGTTTCTAGCCTAGTTTCTTCACCACTAGACCAAACTGACCAAATATGTGCAGGCCAGATTGCATAATATTCAGATTTATCTTCTAACACTTCACTGGCTCTGCCAAGACTGCAACCATCTGCCACCAAAAGCAACAATCTCACTCTGGCTATGGTTTGTCTGGCTCCAAAGCCAACTGTGGTTTTTGAGCCAGAAATCTGCTGACTCACTGGAAATGTTAAACTGGGAAGTGATCCAGGTCTTGATGGGGGGAGGGGTTGTGACAATAAGTTTGTTTCTAGCTATTGTAAGGAAGTTAAAAATTTCTTTCCTTTTTCTTGTGTCTACTGCACTCTATCTTTTCTCTTTTTCTTAATATTGTTTCATATATTTCTATGTTTATCTTTTTTTTAATTTTAAAAAATAATTTAAAAATTTCTAATAAATATATGATTAAAAAGATTAGTTCAAAGTTGTTGTTGTTGTTGTTATTATTATTATCATTATTATTTCTTTTATTCATTAAAAATGAAACAGTCAACTGGATATTTAAAAATGTGTCACAAATACCATTGACTGGTGCTAATGGTTGATACGGGTTGCTGCCAGCATCCTAGTTATCAACCAAGTACCTTCTTAAAATATATGATGTTCCAAGTAGCACAGTTTTTTTGCAGTTCTGCTGGTGTTATTGCAGGAAGCTGCAATTTCTTGAAGTGTTTTGTGAAGTTCTTGGACATGGTACCAAGTGCCCCAATGACAATGAGTATCACTGTGACATGTTTCATCCATAGCCGTGTAGTTTCTATCATGATATTTCATGATTTTTTCCAGTTCTTTTTCTTCGACTCTGGCTCTCCTGGTATGTCAATAAATTGTACATTTCAATAAATTGTACATTTCAGTTTTTGACAACTGTGATATCTGGCGTGTTGTGTTCCAAATGACGATCCATCTGTATTCAAAAGTCCCACAAGATCTTCACTGTCTCATTTTCTATAACTTTTTCCACTTTATGTTCCCATGACTTTTTGGATTCAGGTAAGTCGTATTTTTTACATAATGACCAGTGGATTAATTTAGCAACTCGGTCGTGTCTAGCTTTGTAATCAGTTTGTGTGATTTTGCTGCATTCACATATTAAATGTGAAACAGTTTCGACTTTGTTGTTGCAAAGTCTGCAGTTCGGATTGTCAGTGGATTTTTGTATCTTTACTTTCATGGCATTAGTTTGTAGTGCTTGTTCTTGAGCAGCCAGTATTAAACCTTCCGTTTCTTTCTTGATGGTTCCCATCTTAAGCCATGCCCATGTAAAGTTGTCATCACATTTTCCTTTAATGTATTTAAAGTGCTGTCCATGCAAAGCTTTGGTTTTCCAGCTATTTAATCTGTCATCCAGCTGGTTTTCCTTACATTCTGCCTTTGTTTCTGTTGTTTTTATAATGTTCTCCATTTTCACAGCCTGGAGCAATTTTTCTGTACTTTGGTTCACATAATCATTCAAATTTCATTTTTCTTCTTCAGTTTGATGGATTTGTAATAGTCGTCTGCCCCCTATTTTTCTTGGCAGGTACAACCTGTCGATGTTACTTTGTGGATGTAAAGCATGGTACATATTGAAAAGTTTGTGTGTTTTCCAGTCCAAGTTTTCCAGTTCAGCCAAAGTCCAGTTGATGATTACAGCTGAATAGAGTATCACTGGAACTGTCCATCATCATCATCATCATCATCATCATCATCATCATCATCATCATCATCATTTAATCTGTAGTGAGCTTCAGTGAGCTTTGAGGCTGGTTAATAGCTCAGCAGCTCGAGTCCTAACCAAGGACTAGGAACTGTTAAGGTATCGTTGGCTCTTCCGAGTAAGGTGGTTTTTTGTAAGTCAAAATGTTCAAGTCCGGTAAATTTAGAATTTCTAAATAGTGCTATTGCTCCAAGGGCTCCAATTTCAATTTGGACAACACACGATTTCTTTTTCCACAGTCACTCAACTTCAATTTGCAAGTCCTGGTACTTTGTGATTTTTTTCTTGCTGCTTATCTTCTATTATTATTATTGTTGTTGTTGTTGTTGTGGTGGTGGTGGTGGTGCCAGCATTAAAAGGGCACAAGAAAGAAAGTTCTTCCTGGTTCAACACAGAAAGTTCAGATTGTCCTTGGACCTGTTGATACAGTTCTACAGAGGAATTATTGAGTCTGTCATTTGTACAGATAATTAGGACTGCAGGGGGGTAAAAAACTGCAGTTAATCCATCTTCCATAGAGGAACTGTATATTCTAACTGCAAGGGTCAGAAGGAGGTCTGAGAAAATATCCCCCCCACATCCTGGACATAATCTGTTTCAACTCCTCCCCTTGGGATGTCGCTACACGGCTTTGTATGCCAAAACAACTAGATACAGAAATACTGTAGGGTTTTTTTCCTCATGCTGAACACCTAATTCCCACAGTCTTATGACTAAGTATATTTATTCATGTAGTAGTGCTGTATTATTATTATTATCCTTCTCATCTTATCTACTACCTCCTCTTATTGGTATTGTTATATTTATTATTACTCTGTTTGTTGTTTTGCATGTATACTAAGAGCTTCTGTACTGGAGACAAATTCCTTGTTAAGTCTAATCACACTTGGCCAAATAAAGTATGCTCCGCTCTGCTCTACCCATTCCATTCCATTCCATTCCATTCCATTCCATTCCATTCCATTCCATTCCATTCCCTCATCCAAGACTGCCCTACAAGTGATGAATAATAACCATAATCTGTACTTTTTGGTCATTTTAGTACAATATAGGGGCAATTATTTTGGGACTTCCGTTTGATTAGATAATTTTGCTTCTAGTTCTGAATTAAAAAACAATATTTACACAGTGTAAGTTGGAGTTACTATTCTTTCCTAGCCATATATTTTGTTTTCAGAAGTCACCTCAAGTCATAGCTAATTTAATACTTCAGCAGGGCTCTCGAAGGCATCTCAGTGGGAAATACTGATTCATCAGAAAAAAAAAATAATTTAAATATATATATATTATGGCAAAACTAGAAGCCAGTTATGGAGGAGGAGGAGGAGGATTATTTGCCATAAAAGCGTTGAAGTAAACTAAACTTTCAGAAATTGTTCCAGATTATTTTTTCTTTGTGGAAAAACGACAACAGGCACAAAAATCTGAAGTGTAACAGTGTGGTTCTTATTTTCTGTCATAAGCATAAAATGTTCAGACACTTCTTTTGGCTAATGGACATATGTGATTTATGTCAGCCAAGCTGAGAAAGTAAAAGACATCTGTTTAACTGAGCAATTTTCTCTCTCCAAATGATCAGCTGTAAAGATGTGGTTTTGTTTTTATATCTTGCCTCTGATATTTTGCAAACTGTTACTTCAATGAGTTCATTTATTTTCTTCCCATCAGTAGCATTTCACTTTAGAATAGTCACTAACCATACCTTCCTCTTTTGAATCTGAATAAATATGTATTATTTCTGCAATTTATCATGACTTTATCCTCTAGTACTTTTCTCTGCATTCCAGTTTTTCATGGTATTTCTTGTACCATATTTCTCCAAAAAGAAGGCCGGGCCTTATTTTTTTTTTGACTCCTGAAAAAATGGCTAGGCCTTCTTTTTGGAAGGTTCTAATTATTGACTCACCTCACAGTGGTGGCACGGACTGTTCTGACCTAGGCTCCCTTAACAAGCAGGAGGCAGGAATTGGTCCCGGCAAAACCTCTTTTATTTGCATGATTGAATTACCTTCATTCAGTCAGCAAGGTTTGTCCAAACAGTTTTGCAAAGGATTATTTCTTAACACATCTTATCTCGTTTGGCAAGTTGCCACAAACTTGTTTCCAACCACAGTACAAGACAAAACTTGAAACAAAGTCTCTCAGAGTCACAGAATGAACAAATTGTTTCCTGCAAAAGCCCACTCCCTGTTCGCTCCTCTTTTATTTCCTATGGGAGGGACCAATCACCTCCAAAGTGTGGCTTTACTCCCGAGTTGACCCTGCTTTCTGAGTTCTTGTCTTCTGGCAGCTTTGTGCAAGCGCACACTAGGAATGGGCTCCAGCTGTTCCTCTGCCTTGCTGCTGTCTAACTCCCTCTCTGCCTCTGACACAGAGCCCTCATCCAAGCTTTCCCCAGCCCCCAGGACTGGCCCAAGTTCCTCCCCAACCTCCTCACTGTCTGACTCTGCTGCCAGCTCTGCTGGCCATCAGTGGGCTACAACACCAACAGCCCCACCCAGCAGGAGCCCGCTGCTGGCCCACTTCTATGTCCACTTGTGTTGTGGCTCCATTGTCTGAGCCTGGGCTATCGACAGATGCAGACTCTGAGAGTGAGGGAGAGGAGTTGGCAAGGCCTCCCTCTCCAGGACCCTCCTCTCTGGCAGTGCCTCCAGAGGACACCAAAGGCCAAGAGATAGGCCCAGAGCCAAGCACGTCCCCGCAGCCACAGGTGGACTGTGACAAAGGAGATAAGTGCTGGCTGGATCCTCAACAGTGGCACAGGGAGAAGCGTGTGCAGCAGAGGAGGAGGCATGCCAGAGATTAGCTGAGTCACTGGACCACACCCCACAGGGTATAAAAGTGGGTGTGGTGGCCGGCTCAGTTTGAGACGAACAAACACTAGAAATCATCCATGAACTCTGTGTTGCTGAAACTGTGCCTGCTTAATTGGACTGCATTCGGATTAATTCTTGCCTTGCTGGAACTTTGCCTTATCGGAAGGCTTGTGGACTTTTCTTTGTTTTGTGTAAGTGAAGTCTAAATTGGCAGTCAGCCACTGAGTTGCTGCCAGCTTTATCTTCAAAGTCTCTGTCGTGTGGCTTATTAACTTCGGGCCATCTGTGGGGGTTGCATGTGTGAGACAGGGACAGAACAACTTGCCACCACTCGCACACATTGCCCTGGCCTCTGTTTACTTTCAGATGCTTTCCAGAAGCCCTCTGCAGCTGATAACAGAGCTCTGGATTGTTCCAGAGCTCTGTTATTGGCTTCAGATGCCTTCAGGCAGGCATCTGCAAGTGAAACGGAGGCCGGGGCAATGCATGTGAGTGGTGGCAAGTGGCCGCAGAAGAAGCAGCCACAGAAGAAGGCGAGGCAGGTGTTGGGGTGTGTGAGTCCTGGTAAGGGCAGCTCCACGCCTTTCCCACCCTTCCTTATTTTTACCTGTGTGCCTCGCCCCACCCCCTGCACCCAAGGGTGGGCAGGGTCTTAATTAGGGCTAATTTTATGGGTAGGGCTTAATTTGATCACATGTGCTCAAAAACGTGATAGGGCTTTTTTTCAAGGTGGGTCATCTTTTTGGAGAAACAGCGTATTTATCCAAGAGTTCAAGAAAGATTTCATGAGGATCTCCCTTCAGTCATACAGATCTCCACTTACAAGAAATTGGTTGGTGTCATGAAGTATCAAGAAGAAACCTATTTGTAAATGTTATGATTCTTCAACTTAGTTGCTATAAAAATTCTATTATTTTTTAAAAAGATGTTTGAAATTATACATATGTATAATATTAGAATAGTATGTATAATAATTCATGTGTGTATTCCAATATGTAGGCATGCCTGTATTCTCTCAGTGCTCATTAGGTATTATTCATATCTTAGACTATAATTTATAGACAATATAGCTATCAAATTATATTTTTTTCAATTGGCAGAGATGACATATTTATTACTATTATTATTATCTAGTAAAACCTGTAAAGCTCTAGAATATCTAACTTCAAAAACAAAATAGAGCCATGAGAGAGAAGAACTCAGGTGAGACTGATATATTTAGATACCACCTAAGATATCACCTAAGAAATAATTTCAGTATCTTTCTCCCTACATTCAAGTCAACTTCCCTGGGGCCCTATTAAAGCAAACAGCTGGCTTGATTCTTTTTTAGAAGGATGGTCTGTATGATCTGGGCCCCTTCCAAATTCCTTAATGAATGGGAAAGGGAGACAAAAGTGCTCAGAGAAAATGTTTTTCTTTCCCCACTTTCTCTCTCACCATCCTTCAGGTTCTATCAACTGTTTAACATCACCCGGGACACAAGACTTCTTTGATTAGAAAACAAAGAATTTATTTCTAACTCCATGTCATGCAAATGAAATGTTAGTCTACATTCTCCTGGGGCAGTTAGTAAGTGTAAGAAGCTCATTAATCACACCCACTAAAAGTACATAGCTGTTGAAGCTATGCACAACTTAGTAGCCACACTGAATAGCTGCTTCAAAGAGAAATTTATTTACATGTTGAATCGAAAATTGAATAAGTGCTCTTCCTGTATAGGCAAATACTATAAGAGGTTATGACCTTGCTGATATGCATTTACTAGCTCAACAAATTTTCAATAAAATTTCTGTGAAACACAATGTTTGCCCCATTGCTTCTAATGAAACATATTAAGGTCATGCACGCATGTGCCCACGTGCATGCATGTGTAACCCACCCGCCCACCTTGCTCCTGGCACATGATGGCCTGGTAGGCCCATTTTTCTTTCTTACTTGGTTCCAGATCCTCTCTATTTATCTGGAAATTGAGGCTGGATAGCGCCCTCACAAGCGGCGGCGATCACGCATGTGCCAATCTGTCAGGACATAACAATCATGGTTCTAAGGTAAAGGTTCCCCTGCACATGCATGCTAGTCATTTCTGGCTCTGGGGGGGGGGGTGTGCTCATCTCCATTTCTAAGCCAAAGAACCAGCACTGTCTCCATAGTCATGTGGCCAGCATGACTAAATGCCGAAGGTGCATGGAACACTGGTACCTTCCCATCAAAATGGTCCCTATTTTTCTACTTGCATTTTTTAAAGTGCTTTCAAATTGTTAGGTCGGCAGAAGCTGGGACAAGTAACAGTATCTCAGTGCTACTGTTACTTGTACTACTTGTACTACTACTCAGTACTACTCGTACTACTCAGTTACGCAGTGCTAGGGATTCAAATCGTTAAAATGCCAACCTTCTGATTGACAAGCTCAGTGTCTTAGCCACTGAGACACTATGTCCCTTAGTCAAGGTTGTACTAGCATTAAATATGCATCTTGAAAGTATGTGGCAGTCCCATGGTAGGGATGATTCAATACAGCTTTACTATTTGCAATGACATATCGAAAAAGATATCAGCTTTTCATCACTGTTTTCTTCTTGTTGTCTGAGGTTCTTTTGATATCTTGTTATCTCTTGCAAGGCTTTTATCTCTTGCTAGGTTGTAATATAACTCAGCTTAGTGTCAACTCACACTCATATGTAATAGAAGTCACATCTTCCAAATTACTTTGAAAGCAGTGTTGAAAGTTAAGTCTCTTGTGAGGAAGAATTTTACACTGCATTTCAATGAGACATTTAAAACTGTACTGTTAATTGACGACATTCTCACTCATTATTGTGGTAATTGAAATTGTTTTTGATTCAATATTGAAGAGAATAAGTAGTAAAATACCGTAAGTAGTAAAGTACCAAAAGTGGTAGAATAGCTTTTTGTTTCTATCAGTAGTTACAAACAGTGAATCTCATATAAAACAGATCAATATCATACAGCAAAAAATTAAGCACAGTGCAAAAAGTGTTAGAGTCTTGTTGTGATCCAAACCTTAAGGTGGACACTGCATAAACGTTTATTTCTGGTATTGCCTGATATTAATATATATTTTAGTCCACAACTACAATTATAAGTTTATTAATGGACTTTATGATTTATCTACATTTTATCTTTTAAGGCTTACCTTTATGATTTTTTAATTAAAGGAATTTATTTTGAAGATCTGGTATTTTACATATTATCTACAAACAAATCTTATTTTTTATTTTTTATTTTGTGTATTGTATTGTATTGTATTGTATTGTATTGTATTGTATTGTATTGTATTGTATTGTATTGTATTGTATTGTATTGTATTGTATTATTGTATTTTGCATGGCCACTCATCTTACCAAGTGAGTCTGGCCAGCAAACAAAGTTTAAAAAGTAAAAACAATTAACATAATACAAACATTAAAATACATCACAGCTGAGAATATTTTTTAAAAGTCAGTTGTAATGACCAGTGTAATGACCAGTGGTGAAATTCATTTTTTTTCTACCGGTTCTGTGCCGTGACTTGGTGGGGGTGGCAGGGGAAAGATACTGCAAAATCTCTATTCCTTCCCCACTCCTGGGGAAAGGATATTGCAAAATTTCCATTCCCACCCCACTCTAGGGCCAGTCACAGGTGGTATTTGCCGGTTCTCCGAACTACTCAAAATTTCCACTACCGGTTCTCCAGAACCTGTTAGAACCTGCTGAATTTCACCCCAGTAATGACTTCATGTATGTTCAGCATCCTGTTTTCCATATTCAGGTGTTACATTTTTAGATCTACCTTTTAGAACCTTAGATATAAAGTCCTTCATAAAATACAACAGGTGGGCAGCTCTGACTATCTACAATATACAGTAATTTGATTGATGTCGTACATTGTCTATCTTAGAAAATACATAAAACATCCAACTAAACTAACTCTACAATTATGACCTAATGGCTTCAACTAAGTGATGGCTCAGTGTTTAGAATGTAGTATTGCAGGCTAACTCACTGCTTACTGCCAGGAGTTTGATCCTGACTGGCTCAAGGTTGACTCAGCCTTCCATCCCTCCAAGATCAGTAAAATGAGGAACCAGATTGTTGGGGGCAATATGCTGATTCTGTACACCATTCAGTGAGTGCTGTGAAGCATTATGAAGCAGTATATAAATCATAGTTCTATTTCTAGCAATACTACATCTGAAAATCAGGACACTGAGAACTGCTTTTTTTTAAAAAAAATATAGATCTAGAAAAGGGAAAATTATGGTGTTTTTTATATATTTGACTGTTACAGATTGCATGGCACACTCATTCTACCAATATATACATAGTATACAACTTAATTCACAATGTTTTTAGAAGAACTTTCTCAATATGCTTCTCTTTTTATAAAGGAAATGAGAAAAGGTATGCTTGATGGTTTCTCAACTTTTTCTTTCCTCTTCTTCATTTCTAGATTATTTAACCCCTCAGTAATAAAGCAATCAAAATATCACAAACAATACTAGCAGATATTATGAGAAAAGTTCATTAGCTAACACGGTAATGGATTTTTCTTATGCTAGACATTACTGTGGTATTTTGATTGTTTTATTATTCTATCCAGGCAGCAAATAGTTTAATTTAACACAATGTATTTTGGCAATGCTTGAGGGAATTCTATGAGTTATACACTATCAATATCTGTTGCAGAGTCTCGGTTTAATATCTAGCAATATCCATTTAATCATTCATGCAGGATACAAAGTATACCTTGCTTGCTTTTATATATTAAAGTAGTTTTATTTCTATTTCTCATTCTTGGCAGATACTAAAACATTTTCCTTAACTGCCTGTATTGTTACAGTATATGTAATTTTGGAAATTAAAAATCTGCAGGGCTATCTGGCTGGCTAACTCTTTTTCTTCCCCTTGGGAACACATGCACTACAGTCAAATTACAAATCATTAGATGCTTTGTCATGTTTTCAGATCAGTGCCTTTTAGAGGATTTGGGACTGAAGGATGAGTCTGGTGATTTACTGCTCAGCCTTATTTCACATTCTTTCTGTCAAATGTTGACATTCAGTGTCATTGTTTATTTTCTCTTTCTCTCTTTAGCATTCATTAAACTAGCAAGACTAGAATCTATTTGCTTATGCCAAATACAATAACTGAAAAGTTGAAACATGAAATTTGAATCAGTAAGCCCAGCCAATTTCCACAATCCTTTAGCTGAAGAAAAAATTGTGTCTTAAATTGATTTTTTTTTTTGCATATAAAAAGGAACACTATCTATTTCTCACTGTATCCAATGGAACTTAAATGGGCTTTGTGGAAGTTGCTGCTACATATTATCTTTATCTCTTCTTAAAAGAATAAAATAATTTTCATACTCAAAGGACCAACCCATTAATTTCTGGAATCTAGCAGAGAATGTTTGCCTTGTGTGCTTAGAATCATTCACTAATAATTGCCATTAACTTTTTTCTAACTCTCTGTAAACTGCTGCAAGTCAGTGGCAGGTGTACAATTGGAGAAACTAATCAAGTATTTGATCAGTCAATCAAATT
Source organism: Masticophis lateralis (assembly GCA_030761175.1). NCBI lineage: Eukaryota > Metazoa > Chordata > Lepidosauria > Squamata > Colubridae > Masticophis > Masticophis lateralis. Next base: position 80,809,977 of record JAUDYJ010000003.1, on the reverse strand, counting down.
TCAATTCTTCCTAGGCTGAGACAAGAGTTTTAAAATTATTTATTTCTTGGTTTTATTATTTTTAGTCACAATAATAGTGAACAAGGAGACTTAGGGCCAGTTGCAGCTGTCACAGTGATCATATGACTGCAACTTGGATACTTGGTAACTGGTTCACAATTACAACAGTCGCAACATCTTGTGGTTGTGTGATCACTATTTGTGACCTTCACAATTGGTTTCCATCAAGCAAACTCAAAAGGAAAGCCAGGAGGATGTAGCAAATAGCGACTGCATAATGTCACACCTAACAACTGTGTAGGATTCTCCTAACTGCAACTTGAATGTCAGAACTGCCATTGTAAATCAGTACTGTCATGTGACACTGAACTTTATGACCATGTTACTCAGAAATGGAATATTCTAGTCCTGATTACCATTGTTTACTGAGGATGATCTCTAATGGACTAATAGAAAGGCTGAACAAAGAAAAAAAAATGCTTCTGAATTGTGGAACTGCAGAAAATTACTAATATTTTTCAACATGTATTTGCCTGGCTTTGGACATGCTGATATGCATTTGCAAAAACTCAAGCAGTTTTTGACAAAATGATGTTCCATTGTGTCTCATAAAAAGTAAATGATTGAACGACAATAATATACTGTTAAAGAAGAAATGTGGCAACAGCAACAGCGTTTAAGCTGATATACAGTCCCCTAGCAATTTACAACACTCTCTGGGTGGCTTACAATGCCAAAGCATATTTGTTTTATTGCCCCTAGCAATCTGGGTCCTCATTTTACCGGTCTCAGGAGGATGGAAGGCTAAGTCAACCTTGAGCCCCATCAGAATCGAACTCAAAGTGTGGACAGAGTTTGCTGGCAATACTGCACTTTAACCAGTGCACCACCAGGGCTCTTGTATGTATTAAATAGATTTTAAAAATATAGCTAACATGGGTGGCCCTGTTGGACTGAATTTACTAATAAAAGAAATAGAAGTTGATATTTCCAAAAGAACGTGAAAAAAATCTGGAAAAGGTAATCCAGCTCTTTTAAAATGTTTATTTTAGTTAACAATCTTAAAATATTTATAGTCTGAATACAGTTTTAAAACAGCAAATTACAGATTATCTAGGGTACAGAATTTCTGATGCTAAAAAGCAGAAAACAGTACTCAACTTATGTAAACGAGACAGCTAGTATCAGTGTCATGAAGGATCATTGAATATGTCTCTTCACTGTGCAACAGTGAGACATGATTCTTTCCTACATATTTTTATCTTTCCTTATAGGTATTAGTATTTGAGTAATCCTAGGCTGATGAAAAGGATAAGCTAACTGAAAGAACATGGAACAAAGAGGGGATAATGTGATCTTTAGTTTGCAATTTGTCTGACTGAATAGCAATTTCTCTTCCTTCTTCAGCACATTTCCAGTATAAAGACAACCTATGTTACTTTTTAAATAGAAAACAAATTTATTGGAAAATCATTATTATGAGGTGTTTTTTTTTTAAATACCCAGGACGTCTTCGACTTTTTAGACTCATGCAACTGAATTTGAAGCCAGTATCCTGTAGCTCTCCTTGTTAGGATACAAAATTTAGAGGGAACACTGCAATCTCCATCTAGCAATGGGATAAGACCAGGTTCCCTCTGCAGGAATTTGGGATGACTACAAGCAAGCAGCAACAAGGGGTATGTTTACAGCTTTATGTCGGACTCTGTCACACCTCTGTCACTCCTCTTTCTAAAGTGTAAGTGTGGCGTGGAAGGTGTTTTGTGCTGAACAAAGCAGAAATACATATTAGTGTTCTGTTTCAGCAATGACTAATGCCCAGAAGAGGTACAAATCACGACACCTATCCTGAGGCAGCAAATCAATCAGATGTCTTCAGCAAAATCGCAGATAAAGAGGTGGTTTGTTATAATAGCACTATCAATGACTGTACACTATCACCACCATCTCGAAGTAGGAGTGTTGAAATGAGTGAAATGGCAGTGCCTGAAATAACCATCACATCACTTTGGCCAATATGGAATAAAGTTGTCCCTGCTTAAAAGAGTTGGTTGATAGAATAATATACTCCCCAACATTGGTTTTAAAACAATATTTAATTACTAAAGAAGGGAGAGAAGTAATGCAAACTAACTATCCATCTTTAAAAAAAAACATTTTGGAATATATTGGGCAGGGGAGGTCTAGAACTGGAAAGAAATAGAAATTTGGATAATCTAACTGAAGGAGAATCAAGGGAGAGTTGGTTAAGAAAAAATGGGGATGAGAAATGGAAGCAATAAATATTTAAGAGCTGCTATCAGTTACTTGGACTCTGGAGTTGCATATTTTAGAAAGGAAGACAACTGAAATGTAGGCATATTGGTTGCTGTAAATCTATGTTCTAATTCACAAATAGAATTTTCTTATATGATCTCAAAACATTTCTACCGAACAGAGTCAGGTTTCTTTTCAGAAATGGTTAAAGATCATTTACTAAAATTTATTCTGAGCCTGTAAATTCCGATAGCAGTACTGACTCAAACTGTCCCTGAGATCAATGTTTCACCCATCATTTTGTCCTTTCTGTCTATGCACTATTTATTTATGTTTTACCATTTATTTCCAGTATTACAGTCAGGAAGATAGACAAGCCACTCTGGAACTAATAGCCTTTGATAATACTTTTTTTTCCCCCACAGGCCCAACCATATTCCAAATTATCAATCATGGTAACTGCAAAATGGCTAACGTTCTTAAGCAATCATTCCCTATTTAAAGCATAGCTTGCTTTATTCTCTCCTTCATGGATTACTGCCTTGTCCTGGCGAAGGGGCTTGTGCAGTGCAATGAAGCTATGAGCTAAGCCGTGCAGGGTCACCCAAGACAGACAGATCAAAGCAGAGAGCTCTGACAAAATGTGATCCACTGGAGAAGGAAATGGCAACCCACTCCAGTATCTTTGCCATGAAAACTCCATGGACAGTATCAAAAGGGAAAAAAGGTATGATGCTGGAAGATGAGCCCCTCAGGTTGGTGTCCAATATGCTACTGGGGAAGAGCAGTGGGCTAATAGCACCAGAAAGAGTGAAACGACTGGGCCAAAGCCAAAAGTATGCTCAGCTGTAGATGCATCTGGTGGTTAAACAAAAATCCGAAGCTGTAAAGATTTATTCTCCATAGAAACCTGGAATGTAAGATCCATGAATCAAGGCAAGCTGGACGTGGTCAAACAAGAGATGACAAAACTAAACATCGACATTTTAGGAATCAGTGAACTAAAATGGACAGGAATGGGTGAATTTAATGCAGATGACTATCAGGTATACTACTGTGGGCAAGAATCCCTCAGAAGAAATGGAGTAGCCTTCATAGTCAATAAAAGAGTAAGAAAAGCAATTCTGGGATACAATCCTCAAAATGACAGAATGACCTCAGTTCGAATCCAAGGCAAACCATTCAATATCACAATAGTCCAAGTCTATGCCCCAACCACTGGTGCTAAAGAGAATAAAATTGACTAGTTCTATGAAGCCCTACAGCACCTTATAGAATTAACACCAAAAAATGATGTCCTTATCATCATGGGGGATTGGGATGTTAAAGTAGGAAGCCAAAAGATAACCAGAATAACAGGCAAGTTTGGCCTTGGAGTACAAAATGAAGCAGGGCACAAGCTGATAGAATTTTGTCAAGAGACTACGATGGTCATAGCAAACACTCTTTTCCAACAACTCAAGAGACAACTCTACACATGGACATCACCAGACGGTCAATACAGAAATCAGATTGACTATGTACTCTGCAGCCAAAGATGGAAAAGCTGTATACCAGTCATGGTTAACCTTTTTCCGTTGTGTGCCAAAAGCGGGGGTAATTGGGGAGGATTGCATGTGCGCATGTCGACACCCATAATTCAATGTGCCCTGTTCCCCCATGCATGAGCACGTGAATCCCCCCCCCACTTTTGGCATGTGATGGCATGGTGGACCCAGTAGGCCCATTTTTTGCCATCCCCAGGCTCCTAGAAAGCCTCTGAAGCCTGGGGAGGGCAAAAAATGGGCCTACAGGGCCCTCTGGAGCCCGTTTCCCAACTTCTAATGCGAAGGAAGAACTCACTAGAGAAGTATCTAATGCTGGGAAAGATTCAGGGCAAAAGAAAAACAGGACAACAGAGAACCAGGTGGCTGGATGGAGTCACTGAAGCAATAGGTGTGAGCTTAAATGGACTCCAGAGGGTGGTAGGGGACAGGAAAACCTGGGGGAACATTGCCCATGGGGTTGCAATGGGTCGGACACAACTTTGCAACTAACAACAAAAGTACTTTTTCTTTCCCCAGAGGCCCAAAACCATCTTCCAAATTATATATCATGGTAACTGCAAAATGGCTAAAGTGCAAAATGGCTAAAGGCCTTAAGCAAATCATTCCCTATTTAAAGCATCACTTGCTTTATTCTAATAGAGCTTCTAATTTCCTGCAGCAAAGTTCTGGACAATAATACATAGATTTAGAGAAATAAAGTTCCCAATGAAAAAAAAATAACCATGACTTGTAATTTAATATCATATTCTACCTCCTATCCTGGACTGAGTTGCAGCAAGAGTGTCTATTTCAATCATATAACACACAGCCTATCTCATCCACGCCATGGTTCTCCATCCTTCTACCTGTTCACTCAGGTGTCTCAGAATTCAGGTGTCTGGAAATAGCTCCTCCAAAATGAGACTTGTGTCTCTAGAGGGAAGGAGGTTGCTTCTCCCCATTGCTAAACTTTTAAATAAATTGTTTCACACTATTGGCTAATCTTGAAATATCTATATTGTCTAATCTAATGTTCCAGTTCTTCTATTAAAACAGAGTTTATTATTTCTATGCCGGGAAAATCTGCTTCTATAATGTTGGCTGTATTCTCTACTAGCTGAATACCCATCCTCCGCTACGAAATTATGTGATCGGGCTTGATAAATCAACACTTACACCTTGAAAATCAATGAGTAGTTACAATCGGCCTCTCCTTTCCCCTTCTCTCTCTCAGCCTTGCCCCACAGAAGCCTATCCTATCCTATTTTCTCTCCCTCAGCCTTGTCCCAGAAACATCCCCTATCCTATTCCCTTCTCTCCCTCAGACTTGCCCCACAGAAGCCTCCCCTATCCTATCCCTTCTCTCTCTCAGGCTTGCCCCACAGAAGCCTCCCCTATCCTATCCCATTCTCTCCAGAGTTATTTTCAGGTTGGGAGGTGGAGTAGAACATCTAACTAATTAGCATCAGAGTTTGTTAATAATAATATAAGAAATACTAATGATCTGATGGTCATTCTGAAAAATCTTAGTGAGCACCTAGAAGCCAAGAGGAAGTTCTGGAGATGTTGTGATCACGGTGTGAGTGGTTTTCACATCTCTCTCTCTCTCTCTCTCTCTCTCTCTCTCTCTCTCTCTCTCTCTCTCTCTCTCTCTCCATATATATCAGTGTGGGTTTGAGTCTGCTTTCTGCTTACCACACACATCCACGCGGAAAGTAGAATTACAGCCAAGCTCCCACCCAATCAGTTCACACCCTCACTAGCAGTTAAAAGGAAGAAACAGCTGCGATCACACATTGCTCCTGGAAGCACAAAGCAGAAAACACCAGCCTGAAGATGACGAATGAGACTCATCGAAACGTTGCCAAGACACTTCCAATTTTACATGGGAGAAAACCCAAATAACCAAAGACCCACACACATACTCAGAATGGAGGAAGGAGGCTTGGAGCTTTTTCTTCTAGGCTGGGTTTTAGAACACAATCACTTTATACATTTCTAGATTACCCCAATCATTAACTATAGTGGCAGATCCTTAGATTCTGTAGGCTCTGTTAGGGGTATGTCAATGGTTGCCTTATGGCCATTGCAATAATTCTTTCTCTAGAAACTCAATATTTTCATGGAAGACAAGGATTTACTTTTTTTTAGATAAAATACTTCATTTTGGATACCAGCAATCTTAGTAAACCTGCATAATGCCTTTTACAAAGGCTAACAATCTGGTTCTACTGATATGTATCCCATAAGTTTTAAACAATGAGTCTATTTTTCTGCCTTTTGGTTATAAATGATTTGCAATCTATTTCTCATGATGGCCACCTGGTTTACCCAGTGGTGGGTTTCAAAATTTTTTACTACCGGTGTTGTGGGTGTCTCTTGGTGGGCGTGTCTTGGTGGGTGTGGAAGGGGAAGGATACTGTAAAATCTCCATTCCCACCCCACTCCAGGAGAAGGTTACTGCAAAATCCCATTTCCTCCTGATCAGCTGGGACTTGGGAAGCAAAGAATAGATGGGGGCGGGCCAGTCAGAATTTTTACTAATGGTTCTCCAAACTACTCAAAATTTCTGCTACCGGTTCTCCAGAACTGATCAGAACCTGCTGAAAACCACCTCTGGAAAACAATACTTTCTGCTCCCAATTTCCCCATTTTCTGCCTTACATCTCATGTTAGAAAATTTTCCCTGGGTCCTTAAATGTCCTTTTTGCAATCTCTATCCTTAAGTTTGTACTTCAGCTGGTATTCCAGATGGCCCTCTTCAGGGAGCAAAATATGGTTGAGTATTTTTTAACTGATCCTTATATTAAGCTGAATTGTTGTGAACATCAGGAAAAAGTCAAGGGATACTTATTTATTCTGAAATAAACCCTGTTGTTCTGTAAAGAAAAGACAAAAATTCAATCCTTAATTATACTTTGAATCTTAACATAAAATATGAATTCTGAAAGAAATAGAACAACCCGCTGTAATTATGGCCTAATCTTTTCCTTTAAAAAAATTGAATAAATAAATTTATACATGCACATAAAGGCAAGACTTCAAGCAGAGAGAGATTAAGAATTCTTTCTTTAACTTTCCAAATGCAGTGAAATGCCCATAAGAGAGGTGCAAAAATCACTGTTTTCTCCTACTGCCAGTCAAACCACTCACTCTTATCTCAAGTGCCAAATAAGTAGCTTTAAAAGGTCAACAACATAGAAGAAAGAGCCAACAATACCCCTAACTACCGTATTTCAAATTGTGGCTAAAATAACTGATTTTCAAGTTATTATATTTATTTATAACTTTAAACAAGAGGCAGAGATGAAGATCGGTAATGTGGAGTCTTTTTTATTTCCAAGTAATTTACTACACTGTAATGTAGCAATCCCCTCACTTTTTTCCCCCCTCTCATTTTCTTCATTGGCTGCTCCTGTGAATACCAATTATTCCAATTTAATCAGCTTTTTAATGCAGTCGGAGAGCTTTTGTGATAGGGAACTGTCAACTTGAAAAGAGAAACTTGTTTCCCAAGTTGTGTTTTCTTGAAAGGCAGAGAAAAAGAATTATGTCCACAGCCTTGCATCATTTGTAAGTTAAACTCAGACAATCTCACAGTCCAAAAGTAGCTCAGGGCACCTCATTAAAGATTAATTGTGTGTTTGGGAGAAAGGTGCCCACTGCCCTTACTCTCAATTTCCCTGCCAACTAACCAATGAGATGCCATTTCTCTGCTGGCTTCAGCTACCCAACTGTCTCTCTGAGATGTGAGAAGTTGCCATAATGGAGCAGTTCTACAGCACAAACGTGTAGGCATCTTCTTTAAGCACAGAGTTCAATGTTAATAAGATAAAAATAAAAATAACAGGAAATACATTCCTGTTTTTAAATACCCAGAGGCAAATAGCCTTGCAATTATGAAGATTCCAGCTTCTCCTTTTTTTTCTGAAAAATTGACCCAAAGTATCCAGAGCACCTCCAAATCTGTTGACTAAGTGGGGTTACCATATTTTCCAGAGCTACCTCCTAAAAACAACCATATCCTTCTGGTCCTGCTCTTCCTCTGCCATTATTACTGCTACTACATGTAATGCTCGCTTACTGAATGTATCATTTAACGGTTGTTCAAAGTTATGACAGCACTGGAGAAGTAACTTTATTGCCAATCCTCATATTTACAAGCCATGCAACATCTCCACAGTCCTGTGAACACCATTTCTGTACTGCACAACTGGCTTGCAACAAGCAGAATCAATGGAGAAGGTAGCAGTAAAATCAGTTGCAGTCATATGATGTCTCACTAAATGAATGCAACAATAGTGACATGGTAAGATCATCATGGTTTGGCAATGTTTAGTTTAGTGACTTGTGTTTAGTGACAGAGTTGCTAGTTCCAACTGTGGTAGCTAAGCCTAGTTTCCCCTCCTTATATCTTTTTGTTTATGCTCTGCACGTTATATTAACAAGCTGAAATGCAGAAACAGGCATTTATCAATACAACTCTTTTAATGAACATGACACCAAAATGACAGCTGTCAGTTGCATAACAGCACTGTTTCAGGTAAGTGAAACCTGCTGGTACCGCTTTTGTGGCTCACAGAGTCCTTATGAATAGACGGAGGAAAACATTTCACTATGGGGCAGTGGTGGGTTGGTCCCGGTTCTGTCTGGTTCTTAATAACCAACAGTAAAAGTGGAGGGAGGCTCCGCCCACCTGCCAGGATGTCATAATTAATGATCTGTGCATGTGCAGAAGCTTCTGCGCATGTGTGCGTGCTCCCGTTGCGAACCAGTAGTAAAGGTAAGTAGAACCCACCCATGCTATGGGGTGAAGGTGGGAGAATGTCTAAAGAAGCAACCTTGAGCTTTGCAAAAATTGAAAAAGAAAAAGGAAACACCTACCCCAAATGCAATTTGAATTTTTACACTGGGGCTCTTAACATGCCATGCAGAGCCCAATATGGCTCACAAGCTGTAATAACCTGCATACCCTGCATCATATGTATGAAGCAAGCAAAGGAATTACGACTGAGATCCTTCTAGTAGTAAAACAGACATCAATCAGCCCAGCTAAAACTTGAGTAAAATCTGAGCAACCAAGTCAAATAGATACCTTACAAATCAATAAACTGTCAGTACAATCAGTATATAGGTAGCCCTTAACTTACAGATACAAATTGGATAGGAATCTTGGTCATTGAGTAAAGCAGTTGTTAAGTGAGATGTCTTATGACTGCATCACTCAACAAACACAATCCCAACACTCCTGGTTGTGGTCATTAAGCAGTCTCACAGATTGCTAAGCAGATGGAGTGCCAGGTGAGGAGCACTGGGTACCTCAAGGGTGAGGGATCCTGGGAGATTTTATTCAGTAGGATTTTCAACCCCTGAGTGAAGAGATAGTCATGGGTGGCCTGCACTGGGCCGCCCCACCTGCCTGAGGAACCGTTTCTTTACCTTACTACACTGCCCTTCTGCCTGGATTTTGGTTCCCTCTTGTCTCTGGAAGTTGGTTGAAAGAGAGTTCACTCTTCAACCCTTCAACTGGGCAAAGAAGGCTATTCTTTGGGATTTGAACTCTGTTTCTACACCCCACTGGAGGAGTTCAGCTCATCTCTGTGCAGGGGATGGAATTCCTCCAGCAGGGTTCAGCAACAGAAGTTAAATCTTCAAGATTTGAGATAAGTCCCAGCACCTCCTTTAAGTAATTCTGCCCCATCGGCAGGCAGCTCTTTCAGCCAGCTCCCGGAGATGAAAGGTCATCTTTCATCTCCGGGAGCTTGGCAGGTAGCAGCAGCTTGCAACCTTCCAAGCTTCTCCATTGACTTGTTGGGGAAGCTGGCAAAGAAGATTCCAAATGGTGATTACCTGAATAAAAGGGTGCTTGGCAACCAGTTTTAAGGACAAACAGGTCTACAAGCATCCAGATTCTGGTCACATGTCCAGTGGAGAGGTGGTTCAACATTTTGCGATTAGAAGTGCTTTATGAACACATTTTCTGAGGCTGTCATAATTCCAGACCATTGTTAAACAAAGAGTTAACTTGAGGACTACCTGTGTAGTACAGACATACTTTGCTGGGGATATATTTGTATTCCATTGATACAGGAAAAGTGTAGCAACCTAAAATGAAATGCAGGAAAGCAAGAGTGCATGTTGCAACCAGGTCTTTCTATTTCTGTCTAGATCATTCACAACGTACTGATGACTGTGGTACCCTTGTCACTCAATCAATCTACATGCGTACAATCTGATGCAGCCCACAGCCTAATTTCATGCAGCCCCTGATCTGATTCTAAAATCAATTTATCAAGCAGCAATTTAAACTTCTGACAAAAGCAATCTGTTCCTTCCCTTACTGGCTGCTGTGTGAGGAGAAAGAGAAAAAAGAAAAGGGTCTCACAGAAAGAAGAGCATAATGAGGACACTGGCATTTCCCCTCAAGGTTTATGCATGCATGCCCCATACATACATCCAAATCAGTGATGGGATTCAAATTTTTTTACTACCAGTTCTGTGGGAGTGGCTTGGTCGGCATGGCAGGGAAGGATACTATAAAATCTCCATCCCCTCCCGACTCCAGGGGAAGGTTACTGCAAAATCCTCATTTCCTACAGATCAGTTGGGAATTGGGAGGCAGAGAATAGATGGGTGCAGGGCCAGTTAGAGGTAGTATTTACCGGTTCCCCGAACTGCTCATAATTTCTGCTACCGGTTCTCCAGAACTGGTCAGAACCTGCTAAATACCATCTCTGATCCAAATGTAGAATGTGAATGCTATGCCTCTCCTACATAGCAATACACTAGTGTTCAGTAAGGTAGTAGTAGTGGGGAACATATTGTTCTTGCATCAGAACAGGTTCTTCATAGAGAATATAACTTGTTTACAAATTTATTCATATCATAATATTAAGGTATGGTTCATGTTCATCTTCTGCATAGTATTTTTTGGAACCTGTAAACAAACCTAAATCATTATCCTTTCTCCCTCCTGATTTTGAAAAAGAGAAGAAAGAAAGTTGTACATAAATTCTCATCTGCAGTCTGCTTAAAGTCCAAGCAATTTTGATGGTGTATAAATGCCTTCCGGGGGTTTATTATATAAAATGTCTTTAAGAAGGAAACAAGAAGAGGGAAAAGGGATATTAGCATTATTGCAGCTTTATTTTATTATGTTTGCACTACCAAATCTTCCACAAATGTCTAAGGTTATGAAACTTAGTAAGGAATGTTGGAGGAAGTGGAATATATTGCTGCCTTTAAGCATTTCCCTGAACACTCTCCATGTAGTTCAGTTTTATTAATACTTTTTATAAAATCACTTGGGCAAAAAGTTTTCTAAATTAGTATTTAACCTCCAGATTTCAATAAAAATTGAAGTATTAATTTCTTGGCTTTTAAAAAAAAATAATTGTGCGGGATATAGTTTAGTAAAGTCTGAAATAATACTACTAATACAAGTATTAATTAATTTTATATATAATTTTGGTCGAGTGGTTAAGGCACCAGGTTAGAAACTAGGAGACTGTGAGTTTTAGTCCTACTTCAGGTATGAAAGTCAGCTGGGTGACTTTACTCCAGCCACTCTCTCTCTCAGCTCAACCCACGTCACATTGTTTTGGCAAAAATAGGAGGAAGGGTATTAGGTATGTTCACTGTGTTGAGTTACTCATAAAAATAATAAACACAGAATATGAAATAAATATTTTTTTTTAAAAAAATGATATGAATCCATATTTTTTTTAACTATCCAGAGTAAAAAGTTAAAGCTAACTGTTATTCCTGGATTAAGATGAAAACAAATAATTTTTAGTAATGGTAAACAAAGACTTGGTTTTTAAATGAAATTAGATTTGGTGGTAAAATTTAGAGCTGTTCTATTTGGTTTGTTCACAAATCAGAATTATAATTTAGAGATCAATCCTTGAACCAGCTACTCTGATGTTACAATGGGACATTTTAGAATATACACTTTCTGGATGACCAAGATGATATTATTAATAGATACATGAAGCTACTGGAATAAGTCATTCTTTAGTTTGTGGTGCAGTATCATTATTACACTGATGGATGTAGATTACATGGTCCATTTGTACAGTACCATATTGCCATGCTGACCATACTGTGAAAGATTTTACGTGGAGTCTGGAAGATATAGGCCCTTGATGGAGCAAAATTGGCTGAAGCCGAGTCCAAATAATTGTTGATTCAGGAACATATAAATGCAATACATTCTGTAATTTGCAGCACAGTTTATGTAGGCTGTGCATAGTCTACTACATGAAGGTCCAATAAGATGAGATTTCCCTGCAGGTTATACAATTATGAAATGTATACATGAGCAAGCAAAGACTGTCCTAACTAACTTGTCCTAAATTGGAGCCTTAGACTCTAATTCCTGTCATTGTAGAAGAAATGGCAGCACCTGAGCGAAGAGTAAAAAGGGGGATCAGCCTATAATCCCTAAATAGTCACAAGTAAACCCCTTTGAGTGCCACTGACCCTTATCTAACTCTAAGCAGGTGCTGACAGTTAGTTGAGAAGATTCCTATAGATGAGCTTTTAGCAATAAATCAGCTTAATTAAACCTTCATATGTACACCTGGCCTTTTATGCCTCACAATCATTTTGATCACTGATCATGTTTAATGAGGGATGATAAGAATTGGTTTCCACACCTCTGAAAGTTCAGACATGCTATTATTGTCTTACATTTTACTGTAGGAAAACCTATTATTTCTCTTCAGATGTTAGGCAAATCAAATAGATATCTATTTTCCTATGGATTATTCAATTCACTCTCTCTTCTCTCACATTTTTTCCTTCCAGAATTGACAGTATTTATGCATATCTCTAGCTGACTTAGCTCACCTGCACATACAATACTATGCTGTGCTGTGTTTTTCTTGCCCTGCCTTGCCTTACTAAGTTCTACCAACTAGCTATAACACTTAGACTTATATACCACTTTACAGTGCTCTGTAAGTGGTTTACAGAGTCAGCATATTGCCCCCAACAATTTGGGTCCTTATTTACCCACCTCAGAAGGATGGAAGGATGAGTCAACCTTGAGCCTGGTGAGATTTGAACTGCCAAATTGGAGGCAGTCAGCAGAAGTAGCCTGTGGTACTTCACTCTAAACACTGTACCACTGTGGCTCATATCCAACAGGAATACAAAAAGGAGTACATTACAGAATGAGAAAGGAACCAAGGTGGGTGGGAATGAACCAAGGAGAGAAAATGACACTGCTATCACAAAAGCCAATTTACTAAAATCTAATAGTTTAAATCCATGGAATCATCCCACATGTTTCAGCCTGTGGTGTTTCTGGTTCCTTTGTTTATTCCTATTGAGATAAAAGACAGAAAAGGGAGATAAAACATGGACTGTTTACTTCAGAAAGGGGTCATCTGAAGACTCTACAGAATTGCTAATTAACCATCTGCACTTCATATTAAAACATCCCTCTAGATCAGAGGTCTTCAAACTTGGCAACTTTAAGATTTGTGGACTTCAGGTCCCAGAATTCTCCAGCATAGCAAAGCTGGCTGGAGAATTCTGGGAGTTGAAGTCCACAAGTCTTAAAGTTGCCAAGTTTGGGGACCCCTGCTCTAGACCCTCTGGACAAAGCCTAGGTTCAAGAAGGCAGCTCAAGTTATTTTGCACATTATCTATTGGTGCAATATGTGCAGGACAGTCTGTTTCCACACTTCGATTTGTTACATATTTTCTATCCTCTCTCTTCCTCTTTTACTAATTTACCAAAAATGGCTATTTAGATATAATCTTAAAAGGAAGCTAGGGAACAATATAAGGCTCCATTTCTATTTTGTTATGGTTCTCTAGGTTAATTAATTTTTTGCTGTCCATCAAGCTTAATTTAAATAATTCCTAACGTTAATTCCAGTACTGTTTATTTAAAATTATGCTATAATCTTATAAATTTTTATCACTTAATATACTACTTTTATATTTTAATATATTGTAAAAGTCATTAATTAAAATATCTGTTAAAATCATCAAGATTTCTTTTTGCCTAATAACCTAAAAGGCAAGATTGTTTCAAATTACTGATGAGCATGTTAACATTAAAATTAATGGGCCTCGAAAATAAAACAAATATACATACATATAGTAATGGATGAAGCAATGAACATATAATTTCTTCAATATATGCATGATAACACAAAAAAGATCTTTATGGAACTGTATTCCTCTATACATTTTCTTTTTTAATGGATTGTTAAAAATGAAAATTTGTACATGTATATTGAGAAGTGGAACATATATCCAAAATTGTCTGCAACCCTTAAAACTTGTGAATAAGTGTTAAACAGAAATGGAAACAAAGAGCACATCTGAAAACAGTTAACTGAGTGAGCAAGCATAGTTGTTTTCATCAACACTGGTATTCAAATTAAAAAAAACAAAGTGATTATGTATCCTTAGTGTTCCAGTTAAGAAATAGGTTAAAACCCAGTGAATAGGACAATTATGAAAATCTGACAAAAGAAGAGAAAGGTAGATATTATCAAACAAAGCCATTGAGGTTTTTTAAGAATGGTTTGTTCCTAATTGTCACTATATTCATGTAAAAAAATTCACATAAATAAGTTTTGAAGAAGCTGAGATTGATATGTTGACAAGAATGAGTCACTATAGTTCTCACCTTGAAAGTGTTGATCAAAATTGTTGATTATAACACTGAATTTCACTTACAAATAAACAACTGTAGTCTTTGAGAATTTTACCACTACCCTATGTCATGTTCCTTGGTGTTAAGGAATGAGAAGTTGCTCTTTCCTTCCTCTTCAATCCATTTTCTCTTATATTCTTACAGAAATTGCATACCTTTTAACAATTTCACATCATTCTTTCTCATGTTGAAATTAATATTCATCAATTCAAAGGCCCCTGAGTCCAACCACAACATTCCATTAAGAGAACCGAGTACTGACTTGGATTTTGCTTACGCTGTGAAAAATCAAGACCGAAATATGTTAACAGGGTGAACTAAAGAAAAGGCTATCAAAATGAGAGCTATGCACAACTTCAAAAGAATGCTTTGATTAAGTGAAGATTTGAATGACTCATCCCAGCCAAGCCAAACTGCATATCAAAGCAGAACCACTTTAATGCTACAAATTAAATAAGGGAGCTGCAAAGCGCTTTGCAAAGTCAATGCACATTTTTTGCTGCTTCTGAGATTGTTACAGACAATATACAATGCATAACTTCACTATTCTATACAAAGAATATGGCAGATGGGCATTTAGTGATGTCGTAGGCCGTCTTACATTGAAAGGAAGAGCTGACTAATGCATTTCATCTAGTTAAGTTCTTGAGTTATCAAACTATCTTGGGTGCAAAACTATCATTTTTGTGAATTAATTCATTTTTTTCAAGTTCAAATGTGACTTTTCTTTTTCTTTTTTTGTGCTAATAGAAAGTTTCTTTTCTGTACTGATATTTCATCTCTATTAGGAGAACTCTGTATATGGGTTTAAGGCTGGCCAATTCAGTATATACTGTTGGATCAAACTTTCTTTTTAAATTCTGCATAACCAGGACAGGTCAAATTCTTTCTACAATAGCTGAAAGTGTGCCAACTAAGAATTACAGGTGTTAGCCAGCCTAAGTGCTTACAGCTTTAAGGATAGGGGGTGGCAAGGCTTAAACTTCCATTATCTTATGCCAAATTATTTCTCTGGTCAAATTTTGCATTGCCCAGCCTGGCATCCAACCAAAGGTCCTTTCCAAGGGGGCTCAAACTTGTCAAAAAGCTATGCCAACTTTCTTGGCAAACCAGATGCAGAAAAACTGTTTCATCCCACAAGGGCAAGTTAACAGATATTCTTCAGAATTAAGCCCAGCTCCTCAGAAAAGAAAGAGTGATCTTTTTAAAGTGTGTGTGTGTGTGTGTGTGTGTGTGTGTGTGTGTGTGTGTGTGTGTTAAATTGAAGTGGAACTCTGTGTGCACTAATTCAGTAAACTTTCTCTGTAAGTTTTTTTTTCTTGATACTTGAGAAACAATTGTGCTAATTTTCCAATCTTTGACTTTACAAAGATGCAGAGGGAATATTACACACACACACACACACACACACACTTATCTACTGCAGCAAAACTAAGAAAATTAATTGGCTGAAATTTGGGATGTTTGTGTTTTCCAAATGAGTCATGTCTATCAACCCCATTTTCTTTCCACTCTGCCCAGTGGTGAATTTTTTTTCTTACTACCAGTTCTGTGGACATGGCTTGGTGGGTGTGGTGTGGCTTGGTGGACATGGCTTTGTGGGCATGGCAGGGGAAGGATACTGCAAAATCCCCAATCCCTCCCCACTCCTAGGGGAAGGATATTGCAAAAACTCCATTGCCACCCCACTCTGGGGCCAGCCAGAGGTGGTATTTGCCAGTTCTCTGAACTACTCAAAATCTCTGCTACTGGTTCTCCGAACTGCTCAAAATTTCCATTGCCAGTTCTCTAGAACCTGTCAGAACCTGCTGGATTTCACCCCTGACTTTGCCCCTCCCTCCTACAAACACACAAAGCAGCTGCAGTCCTTTTAATCTGCTCCCCATTATCTACTGGATAATTTATTTTACCAAATGTCAGAGTGGCCCAAATGTCCAACTGGTTCAAATCAGGTTGGCTTGCACTAAACTCAGTGGTGGGCTGCTGCTGGTTCAGACTGGTTCAGATGAACTGGTAGTTCTGACAATCAGTTGGCCCTGCCCACCCTGCCTATCCTGTCCTATATTTCCTTCTTTCTGACTCAGCTGATTTGCACAGCATAGCTGATTTCCACACCTCAACTGTTCACCTCAACTGTTAATGGGTGTTGTGGTCCATTAGCAACCTGTGGAGTTGGCAATGGAGACGGACAGCAATGAGGCTGAGGAAGAATATGGGCCAGTCCTGGAGGCTGGGGAAGGCCCAGATGAGGGCTGTGCCTCAGAGGCAGAGATGGGGCCAGGGCTATTGGGGAGTGATATGCAGACTTTGGAGCTTCCAGAGGCTGATAGTAGAGAGGCAGAGGAACAGGAGGAGCCTGTTCCTAGTGAATGTATGAGAAGAGCTGCCAGAAGGCAGGAGAAGACAAAGCAGAGAGGACAACTAGGGAGTAGGGCCAAGAGATGATTGGTCCCTCCCACAAGGCTTAAAAGACCAGCAACGGCTCTTGGCCTCTTTGCTGGAAAACAATGTTGAGAGAATTACTTCTTTTTTCACTGTATTCATTTCTTGTTGGCGTCTTCTGCTTCTGAACTTTTGCCAAGAAAAGCCTTTGGCAGCTTGCTTAATTATACCAAGGTCAGTGATAAATTGAGGAATAGTGTTTTGAAGAATTTGCTTTAATTTAGTTTGGACTACGCTGAGAATGAGTTCTCAGCTGTTCTAATAAAGTCTGTTCATTTTCAAACTGTATTTAATGCTAACTACTTGGGCCTGGGTCACAACACTGGGACTGCCTTAGAAGGTAAGTAGCTACGCTTCAAATGGCTGTATTTTGAACGCTGCGTGTAAGTGCATTGGGTGCGCGCAAAGCGAGCGCTCACAGAACCGTTTGTTAAACCATTGACTAAACTCTTTACAAAACTGAATCAAAACTTATTTGCAGTGTCCTATTAATATTCAGGATTTTATCTAGGTTCTTTTTTTAAAAAAAAGGAATCTTTTTTACAGAGTATAGTTTAAAGATGTTCTTAGAATGAAAGACTCAATAAAGTATTTTTTTATTTTTTTTATTTTTTTATATTTTAAAAAATGCATATTTTGTCATGACTGGTAAGAACAAGCAAACGCCACATGTCGAATTAGAATTGATCAAGTATATTTCTGGCATTTGTGTCTTAATAGTAATATGTAAGCAGAAATTGATTCTTCTTTCTCTTTATAAAAGTAGCATACCATCTCAGTTTTCAAAACAAGTCAGAGCTAATCAACAGCACTTTTGAATTCATTCCCTTATTTATTTATTTTTTAAATTATTAAGCATATATGCTGCCCATCTGTACCTCTGCTGAGATGCAGGAAAACTACCAGGGCTCTATGCTAGCAATGCTGATTCAAGTATTGCTATTCCAGTGAGGAATTCTAAGGAGCCAACAGCAACATGATGTTAAAAATCAAAACAGAAGACTGGAGGAACTTCAAATACTTATTTTATAATGGCATATCCTGAATGGTTATCAGTACAATGTATGTCTTAGTTGGTGGGATGTGACCAATAGTATATTGGCTTCCAAGGGAATCTCTAGATTACAAACCTTAGGTTCTATAGAACCTTGGAATAAAGCTGGGCTTTTATTGTGCTTGTAATATATAGCCACCACCAGAGGTGGTATTCAGCAGGTTCTGACCAGTTCTGGAGAATCGGTAGCGGAAATTTTGAGTTGTTCGGAGAACAGGTAAATACCACTTCTGACTGGTCCTATCTATTCTCTGCCTCCTGGGTCCCTCCTGAATCAGGATAAATGGGTATTTTGCAATAACCTTTCCCTGGAGTGGGGAGGGAATGGAGATTTTACAGTATCCTTCCCCTGCCACGCCCACCAAGCCATGTTCACAGAACCAGTAGTAAGAAATTTTTAATCCCACCCCTGATATAGGCCAAAGTGACCGCTACTATCCTTATCATTAGGAAGAAATACTAAATATGTCATGATATCAGCTTCAGAAACTAAGAAAGACATGTGAATTTCTTCTAAGCAGTTTCCTTTATTGTTTCACATCTATTGCCAAACTAAAGCAAATTAAACCAAACTATTTAAAGACTGGCATCATTAAATATATATGCTGAGAACTTTAGGCAGGTGATGCCTTGATCCCCGTCCTCCCAACTAAACTAGTGAAATTTTGCCATCTCTTGCTCCTCTGGAACACAGTCCCTCCTTCTTGAGAATCCAGATAACATTCCAGCGAACATGGCTGCAGATAAGGGTGGTTACTTAACCTATGTTTTCTCTTCTTATCAAATTACATTATGCAAAAACTTTAATTGATCAAAGCAATGATGTATAGTTAAGGTCAATGGCTATGAGTGTTACCTGGTAACGACTATTACAGGCAGAAAATTGAATTTAAAAATATAAGAAGGGTAAATGGTTAAAAAAACGAGTTGAGAAATGAAAGACAGAAAATAAATATCCTTCATGTCTGTGAAATTGAGGAAGGGAAATGGTGTGATTCTTGCTGAAGGAACTGGATACGATCTTATCTTTCAAAGTGAAATAAATGAAGAGAAATGAAGGTGCAGAAATGAATGAACGAACAAAAGAACTAAATATAGATGTCTTTTTGGATTTTTATTGAGCTTTGGGTTTTGTATTTTAACTTTGTTCTGAATAATATACATACATACATACATACATACATACATACATA
This sequence comes from Masticophis lateralis, assembly GCA_030761175.1. Taxonomy (NCBI): domain Eukaryota; kingdom Metazoa; phylum Chordata; class Lepidosauria; order Squamata; family Colubridae; genus Masticophis; species Masticophis lateralis. The sequence goes on along the minus strand of JAUDYJ010000003.1, from coordinate 80,790,825 downwards.
TATATATATATATATATATATATGCAAATTATGACTTGATATCATTTGTTTCAAGTGTGTATGAAATTAGAATACACAGATTGGTATACCTTGGATTAAGCTCCACTGAATAGTCACAATGGAAGGAAATAATACGAGTTTCACTAAAGGAAAAACAACAACAAATGAATATGACCCAGAAGCAAAAATAAAACAAAAATAAAAATTTGTAGGTTATAAGAGAGGATAGGGCCAAATTGAGATAGAAGAATAAGTACAAAAAAGGCAAATTGGTCTATTTAGAAAGCTATGAAGGAGTCAGAATGATGAATGATGAATGCCTGCCTGAAAAATATGTTTGTTTCAATGTGCACATAGCAAAAAGAATGACTATAAAAGTTTCCTAATTTTTTTTTTTAATTTTAAGTAATTAATTAACTTCCTACCAGTGAGGACAATCAACCAGTGGAACAGCTTGCCTCCAGAAATCATGGGCGCTCCATCACTGGAGGTTTTTAAGATGAGTCTAGACAGTCACTTATCTGAAATAGTATAGGTTCTCCTGTTTGAGCACAGGGCTGGACTAGAAGACCTCCAAGATCCCTTCCAGCTCATTCATTCTATTTATTTATAGAGAAACTTGTTTCTGGACTTTTTATGGAGAAACGCCGGAATAATTAGTGAAGGATACAAAGGTAATAAGATTTTTTTAAAAAAGATGAAAAGTAATTCATGTCAACTGTGCAAATGATAGAAAGCTGGTAAATTTTGATGGTATAACTTGATAAATGTTAAACAGAGATGTAGCTTGCTTACAACTCACTGTGTATCTTTTGTGTGTATGAGTGTAAAGTGAGGCTACTTCTGTGCCTGATGTTTTGAAGAATGTCACTGTTATTCCTATCTGTTAATGTAAAGATAGCAAGAGTGAGCGTAGAAACTACAGGATGACTAGTCTCTTAAATGAATCTGGGAAGCGTTTAGCCAAAAACACTATATAGCACATGATACAGTGCAGCTTTGTGCCCGGTAGGATCATACAGGAGCATATTTGTTCTTCAGCAAGTCATTAAGAAATGTATGAACGTAAGGAGAAAATTTGTCATATGTTCTTGGTTTAGAAAAGGCATATGATAAAGTGAGTAAGTGAGTAAGGAAATAAACTCCATTCTAGCACTGGTGATGTTACCTAATTTGGTAATGAAATGTCTGCAAGAAGGCCATCAAGCTCAGAAAGCACCAAGGACCCACATTATGAAATGTGCTGCAGAAATATTATTGCTGAATGTGATAATAACCATATTTAATGGACATAAATCACTCACGAGTATAATTAGAACATTTAATCAATAAGGAGTAAAGCAAAAATATTCAATATCCCCTTGCTTGTTAAGTGTATTTATGAGTAAGTGTATAAGGAATGCTTATAGTGATATTGGATGTATCTTAATTATGTATGTGCATGGGTATACAGTATTATTTGCAAATGATTCCATATTGTTGGCTGAAAATCCAAAATATTGATAGGCAATATTAAACATATCTGAGATGGAATAAGGAACAGGAATCTAAAGAACAAAGATCTAAGAAGGAAAATCAAGTTAACAAACTGCAAGTTATGAATTAATGGATGAATGAATGAATGAATGAATGAATGAATGAATGAATAAATAAATAACTATTAAACAAACAAATACCCATAGAGCACCTCCATAATGTTGTGCATCTTACAATGCTTACTAAATATTATCTTATTTTTATTACAATCAAATAACAGCAATACCAACGAGAATAAAAAAAGGGTAGGATTAATAAAGTAGGCCCCAGCCAAAAAAATGAATCATTTTTGTTCTAATTACTCCACTCTAAATTTAGCTCCTGTGTTGTTGCTAACATGGCTGGAATCTGAGAAAAGAAAATTGGCAGAGTAGTCTACTCTCCTTCCTGGGAGGCACTGCAGCGAGGATAATATATAATCCTTGTTCAGATCCTTATTAAAATTGCAGTGAAGCTACACATGTTGGACAATTTCTTTTTCCCCAGAGACAGATGGGCGGGCAGGTTCTGTTAGTAGGATTTTGATAAATATGGCCTGTAATAATGGCAATGCTAGCACATTATCCTAGGCCCTGGAGAAGTTCTTCTTCACTCTGAGAAAGGTCAGTGTGAGTAACTTACAGACTGCCAAATATTTTTAGCTCTCGAGGTTTTGCTACCCCAGGAAAGGGGGTTAGTAAATATATGGCAAACTAGACAGCCTCTGTTTCTGATTCACTGCTGATAACATGATGAAGGACAGTCATTTGTCAGAATTAATAGTATAAGACCTTTTGGGCACAAGGTAATCTTTAGCCAGTACGTCTAGCCTCCATGCCCTTAAATCTATTCTGAGCATACTTGTCTCAAATTTGAGCAAAGTACTGCATTAGGAACATTCCTTAGATCTGGAAATATGTTTCTTTCAGCATTTTTGTATAAGATTTTTTTTCCTTCATATAATATCCTATCGGCTCCATGTAGAATGTGAATAAGAGTTTTATCCTCAAATAATCTTAAGGCTGGTTTACTAAAGATTAGACACTAGGAGAAAAAAAAAGATATACAAATTTTGTTATAAAGTCAGCTGGTAGCCTATTTCTCTGTTGCATGAAATGTTTGTTTGTTAACAGAAGCATACATAGTTTGTACAAGAGTCTGCTTTGTTCTATGGAAATGCAAGTTGGGAGAGAGAGAAAAAATTGATTAGAGTGGGAATGAGGTATTTAAGAAGTGTGTGAAGTAAAATGAGAAGAGCTAATTTAAAGGAAGAGTGAAGCAATATAGACTAATGGCAAACAAAGATGAAAGACAAGGATAGATTATGATAGTGAAATCAACATAAGCAGCTTGACTAATTTGTCTCCTCTTCCAATCACAAATTAAGGTCTGCTTACATAGATGATTTCACAGCAATTTATGCTACCTATGAGAGAACTCTGTGCTGCTTGCTTGAAGTGATAAGCCACAAAATATGCCTGACTGGCACTTTCTGGGTGTCAGTGGCAAATTATGGGAATTGCACAAAAGAAGCTTTCAGATGTGCGGTAAGTGTAATGTGCACTGAAGCATAATATGTACTAGTCATCCATTCTGGGTTATACATTTATTTAAAAAAAATCTGCAGCAGGAATTTTTGATGAGATTATTCCTGAAACTATGACTGTCCCAGCGTGGCATATACACTATTTAGACATTGGGTTTGTGATGGCACATAGGTTTTTAAATTATTTATTTATTTATTTAGACATTAGGTTTGCAATAGCACAACAAGTAACAAATTATTACAGTTGGCTGCCTAGTCAGCCAGATGTTTAGACTGGATATGGCATTTTATCCACTTACTAACTCAAGGTTCTCAAGAACCTCGGACAGGCGTAAATTATTGATACTATTTTTTGCTGATTTCTATTATTCATTTCTGCTGATTTAAATGCTAATAATTTAATTGGCTAGCATTGCATGCATTTATGTGGAGCACTAGTACTTGTTTAGTACAAAAGTGTGTATATATTTATAGCTTTTCTCCAAACACATTTCCCCACATAAGCACTTCTGCTCACTCACATTTAATTAAGCATCAATAGTAACTAGAGCATCTAATTCTGATATTCCGCTTAAGGAACGTACAGTAAATCTCCAGGAAAAATATATATGTTAAAATGAGGGGGGGGGGGGGTGTCTCTCTTGGGATTTTAAAGAAAAAAACTCAGGATGAGAGACTCATAATCACATTTCTGGTTCTATTACCACCATTTCTAACTGTCCTTTCTTGAAAGGTCACAGGAAACTACAGCAATTTTTCAGCTGAATAGAATTACAGTTTTTTGTAAACCTTTCCTTTAAGATCAGGAGTGCCAGGAATAATGATGGAACACACCTTCCATTTCATAAATAACACCTTTAAAAAAACTAACAATTTATTTTCTTCAGATAGGATCCCTGAAATAAGACCTGATTTGGATTGCAAAGATGTGGTGGATTTACTTTTTGAACCGAAGCAAAAATACATACATTGTGAAATAACTCTTTGGCAATATGGATAATGATGTCTCTGAATATTTATAGTAAGAATGTGAATATGCTCTGCATATGGCTGCATCCTGTTGCTGTACTAGGCTCCAATTTGTTATTGCAAATACAGAACGAATTCAGACAATTACAGAAACTGTATCTGCCTTTCATGATGTATGGATTACCCATGATTATCACAATATTTTTATACAATACCACCCTACAAAAAAGTACCCGAAGAGGTCATATGTATCAGTGTGATTTCAAATATGGCTTATAGCACATGCAAATATAATATTTGAAATTCTGTTTTATAGTTTTCCCCAATGAAGAAATAAAATAATTTGATACAAATAAGGAACTTATAAATATATTCACAGGTAGTCACTAATATATATGCACAGATTAATCCTGTATATTTTCAAGCATCTTTTGAAGTTATTGATTACAGGAAAGAGAAAACAATATATGGGCAGACAATAATATTTAGGTACTAGGTATCAAATATTATGCTGTCCAAAAATCCTTTTCATTTCAAACAACTGCTTCCAAGGAACTTCTGCATGTTTGATACAGTATCTTAAATATTATTCCAAAATTCCAGGATAATGATCCTATATTTTACAGTCTATTGGACAAATCTGAGAGTACAGCTACTATTTAAGGGTATTGACTATCTTGTGGGTTTTACTGTTTTATATTACGGTACATATTTACTATACCATGATATGGACTATTGTAATCACCAGATTAGGTTTGTATATTTGTAATACACCTATTCAGACCTAAAATTGGAATCCAGAAAATGTGGTTTAAAACAGGCAAAGGCACAAATGTAGCTTTTGCCACATGAAATTACTACACCTTTTCTTGAAATCACTTGACTTAAGCTAGATCACATGCAAATTTGCTGGGGAAGTCATTAATCAATAAATCATTACTTATTACAGCCAGATGTTATATTAAATAAAATATAGACCAAACTTCTATGAACTTTTAAGATTGTTTTACTTGTGTATTCAAGAGATTGAAGCCAGGGGCAAATTCTTATAGGCGTTGTGTCCTATCTTACCCAATTTTTCAGAGAATTTAATCCCCCTTCTCCCAATAACTAGTTCATGTATTGCTTCATATATCATTTTTTTTACATCAAGGCTTGCTGGTAAGAATTACTTTCTTTTCAAAGAAAGAGACACTATTGGAAGGTGGGGAATATTTGCATTTTAGAGAAATCAGTAGGAAGTATCATTTGAAAGATGGAGCGCTGAATCTGTTAATGGACATTATGATTCAAAATTCAAATCTTAAAGGAACTATAATGTCATCAATATGCCACGCAATGACATTATTAATTGGTTTGCTCCCAGAAGAACATTTGTCTATTAACCTGCTGCTCCTATTTGCCAAGCTCTGTTGCTTTTTGTTTTTAACAAAACAAAGTGCGCTCAAGGATAATTTCATGCATTTCATTCAATGCTGTATGTTGGACTATGGAAGAAAGAATGCATGATACCTACCTTGCCTACATATTGGTAATCAGATCCGGTATATTCCTCCAACAAGAAAAACTGGTTCCACATCCAGCCTCGTTTCTGACGGTGCAGAACTTTCCCATCATTTCCTATTCCATGAGTTCTGAAAGTTGGGGGTTGGTGTTCTGTAGTCCTAGTAAACACCATTGCTGCCAAGCAGGGGTGTAGCAGGCATACCCAGAACAGTACCAGGAGTAAGACTTGCTGTTTTATCATAGTTCTTGGCTTCACACGTGCCTTTGACTGCAAGTTCAATATTATATTTCTTCTTACAACAAGTTTTTTTGGACTCCCTTGGCACAGATTATAAAAAACAGCCCATCTGTAGTCGGTGCATATCCAAAACCTTAAAGCAAACAGAAAAATAATTTATACATTCAGATACTCTCCTTTACTTAGGTTTCACATTATACCTGGCACCATAGCTGCAAATATTTATACACACACAAATAAATTGTGTGTGTGTGCATTGATAAAGAAATAAAGGGAGACTAGTATAGAACTATTTCAAGCTACTTAGCTCTCATCAGCTAACCATACCCTTACTCTGATTCAAACTTGGGCTGCCTGCATATTAGGCAGTTGTATTAACCTCTGAGCCACAAGTTCTCCTCCCTTTATCAGCTGAGCCAGGGGAGAGATTAAGTGTTTTCCTATTGAAGCACTGATGCTTTCTTTATTAGCAAATATAAATTTGGTACAAAATAGTTTGTCATGAAAGCAACTGCCTGAGAGCTCCTGGATTGGAGCTGAAAGGTGAAAGGGAAGCAGTATGCTCCTTCCTATATTGAGGCAGACCAGGTGCTTTGACAGAAAAACACTTAATATATATATTTTTCCCCAAAACACATTTAAATAGAATTATAAAGGTTATCCTGTAGCTGTCACCTAATTCAACTTTTGCAAAACCTCAGTGTAGTATGAAGTTACTTCCACAACCACATATTATGTAAATCAGTGCTTTTTCCTAGTCTTCTAATGCAACTCTTCTGACTTTTTAATAGATTTATTAAAATTTAATAAATGTAGTATCTATTAGAATGTTCATCATGTAGATTAGGGAAATTGTACTGCAGATTCTTAAATATTAAATATAGTAGCTTTTGTTGTTGATGGTAGTAGTGGTGATGCCTTCAAGTCAGTGTTGACTCCTGGTGACTGCCTGGACAAATCTCTGAAGATTTATTGCAAAGTTTTTTCAGAAGTTATTTGCCTCTATCTCCTTCCTAGGGCTGAGACAAAGTGACAGACACAAGGTCACCCAACTAGCTACATGCCCTTGGTGGGACTATAATTCTGTTTCCTGGTTTCTAATCCCATGACCTTAACTGCTACATTAAATTGGCTCTCACTGTAGTCTTTATCTAAAATGTTTTCTGCTTGATTTGACTTGAGAGTGAAGTGGTGATTTATTAATTTTGTCATCAAGAAACATTTAAAGACTAATGCAGTTTTAGAAATTACAGTAATCATAGAGTATTAATTTTCCAGAGTATTATAAAAGGCAAAAAGAAGGAGAAGGAGAAGGAGAAGGAGAAGGAGAAGGAGAAGGAGAAGAAGAAGAAGAAGAAGAAGAAGAAGAAGAAGAAGAAGAAGAAGAAGAAGAAGAAGAAGAAGAAGAAGGCATCATATGCATCAGAAGAGAGACATGACCAGAATCAAAAGTTTCAAAAATCAATTCCTAAAATTGCCCAAGAAAACAAAGTGAATCATGAAGGAACAAATGCTAAATAAAAGATTATGTTGGTCTGGATTTGAGACTATGGAAAGAAAAACTGCCATGTCTCGTGACCTCACAGCCTACATTGTTGTCACAATCTAGAAGCAGAGAACCACATTATCTAGAAGCAGAAAAACAATCAGCTACAGATGTTTTTCAGTAGGAATTATGTATGCAGTTATGCTTTACAAAGGTCTATTTAATTCAGTAATTTATTCTCTGGTTTACATCATTTCTCAAAGGTATCAGCAAAACATTTTCTTGTTATATGAGAGAAAAGTTTTGGAGAGGGAAGTTGTGTATCATATTATGTAATTTGATATTATATTAGCATCTTCTGAACCCCAATTGCAAAATGTACAAATGATCTTGTCAGCAAAGAATAATGAGAACTTGATTGCAATGTCTTTTCTTATCTACTGTACTTTTTCAAATTATTAAAAATAAAACTAAGCAATACCAACTACAGTTTAAAAAAGTAAGTTAAAGGAGTTGAAAAACACCCATTTGGTATAGGCTGTAACATATAATAATGAATCACTAAAAATCTAATAGCAAATAACAAATCATTTATCACCTTAAACAGAATGTGATTTTTATGGGCATTGACTGGTCATCTTATATTATAATACAATTCTAGAGATTACGCTTTCAGGATCAATGGCTTTCCAGATGTTGGCAACTGGAAATCCTAGCATCTTTCTGCATTCTGTGTAACAATGATATGAGTATATCTCAGCAAGAACTGGAGTGTGCATACACACACACACACACACAATACATATATATGTTTATACAGATATAGATGTTAGTTATAGACAGATGATAGATAGATAGATAGATAGATAGATAGATAGATAGATAGATAGATAGATAGATAACTATTTGAATGTTACAATCTCCACTCCAGGATCACTCCGTTGCCTCTGAAGACAATGTCAAAGTACACCAAAATATCTATTTGTATCATTTATTTTTATTAATTAATTAGGACTTTTTCTTCCCAATAAATTAAGCAAGTTATAAAAACAGTATATTTCCCACAATCCAGAAATGTGAATTTAAACTACCAAAGAAGACAACTCCTTCCTAACAAGAAAGATATGAGAGAAAGAGTTGAATTTGGCACTTTCTCCATAGGTCCTTACAAAAGTATCATCAAACAGAAGAGACCAACCAAGCTCAAAGAGCACCAAGTACTCCCCATCTCTGACACTTTATTAGCTGTTTACTTGATCTAACATATATACAACCATTTTTTTTTACCCTTGGGGAGCATTCTCTTAGTTAATTGATAGACTGATTGATTTATAGCCAGCTAGCTAACTTTGAATATATAGCACTATATTAATAAACTATCTTTATTAAATTCCAAAATCAACCATTAAAACATAAGCTGACATAAAAGAGAAATGGAATAACAAAACAAAAATGACAATAATTGCAATAAACACATTTATAACAAAGATGACCTTCAACTTTTTTTTAGACCAGAGATAACAATACAACTAATTTTCTCTAAATTTAAACCGATAATACCAATATCTTGACATTCCATTAACCAACATTAATACAAATATTCATAAAATATTATTCTCTTAATTTTAATCTAATATATAATAAATTGTCAAATGAGTGTCTAGAGGTGAATACCCTTGCCTTCCACTTGGGAGGTTGAGAGTTCAGTCCCAGGCTGTAACAGATGTTCTCTATCAGGGTGCAAAAAGAAAAAAGAAAAAAAAAAGAAATCTGCTGAGAACTCTGTATAGGCATCAGGAAGGACATCCGACCAGTAAATGGTCAGCACCATTCAATTATCCCCAACACCATCCGAAGCAAAAGATTATAAATTTGTAAAAAGAAAAAAATAAAATAATAAATTGTCAATTGTGAATAACTTTATATTTAAAAGGCTAAATATTTATCTAATCCAATCCAATCTAATCCTCAAACCCTGAAGTCAATGTTCTTAAATGTTTAACCTTAATAAATAATGAATATTCACATTACATAGGCTACCATGAGAACCACTAACATTCCACCGTTTGTTATAAAACAGTAAGTTTTTAACTGCTTGTTCTGTATATGACATAAGACATTTTCCTCCTTGCTTCCCTTACAGAAAGGCATAATCCATTCTTTACACATTCTTACTTGATGTTAAAGTATCGTTAACATTCTCTGGGGAAATAATTCTTCAATGTTAGCCATTGTTATTGGATTTCTTTCTTGTTAAATTAGGTTAATGGAATAAAAGCTTGGATGGAATGTGTTGAAATTACAAAAATAGTTTATGTACACAGATCTGGCATACAAGTCTGCTTAATGGATTGCTACAGTGGATAAATTTCTCCCCTCAACCCTTTACCTATTGGCTTGGAGAATCCTGCCTGTTTATTGCTGTAAGTACAAAGGCATTTCTAATCATCTAGTTTTAAGCATCAATATCTTTTGTGCATGTTTGCAATAAAAGAATTAAGGCAATGAGAACTGCAGTACATTTACAAGGATCAAAGAGGTTTCTTTGCTTTCCATTTTTTTAAAAGATGAAGAGTCACTATAAGAGAGTCGCTACAAATTGTAATTTTTTCTTTAGGTAAGCACTGGGTATAATATGAAATATGTAAGCAAATGCTAGTCTGATAAGATGATTTTATCTCCCCAAAATTCCATGAAAATAAATGGCTAGAAGTGGCTAGGAAAGGTACATGAATACAGACATTTTGGTATCAATGGTAGATAATTAAAAAAGTATTATCTTGCAATTGATTGCTTTTTAGTGGGACTAGTTGCCTGCCAAATATATCCTTTTGTGTAATGTATAAATAGGCTTCCTTTATATATTTTTATTCTTTACCCAGTCATCTCTTTATTTCTTCTCCTTCCTGCCTTTTTCCTCCTTCCTTTTTCCCATTCCTGTTGGAAAGGAGAGGAGTAATGTAGATAGATGGTTTTGAAAGGGACATTCAGAAGCCATTACAGAAATAACAAGAGCAGAAGCCTTTCTTAAGCTCTGGGGAAGGGATTAGTGTTAGGGAGAGATTCGAGCTGGCTTCCATCCTGACCACCTGGGTATAGGAAGGAGAGAAGGTCAAGCTAAATTAGATTTGCAACATCCCAGAACTCCATGAAGTTATACTGTTATTCATTTTCTGTGCAATCAGTTTACAGATCTGCTGTTTCTCATAGAGTTAACAGACAATCTGTATTACTAATAAAGGAGAATATTTGTAGCTCAGGGTTGAAATGAAGAGTCTTTGGTGCTCTCTGAGTTTGGCTGTTTTCTTATAAATGTTTCATTATGCAAACCAGGTAGCATCAGTGCTAGTATGTATCTCTGAGATCTCTGTATTAATAAGATTATTTCTATGTGAGACTGACGATGGTGGAAATATGTATATGATGATAGGATCAGTTATTTTTATCTATTTATCATGTCAAAAGCAGTTTGTAGGGATCTCTATTACACCAATGATAACTGCATTAACAGGAGAAGCCAACGAAGTGCTTAATTTAAACTGCATTGTAGTCGTTTAAGTTTAAGAAACGCCAAAAGAAAAGAAATTTTTGAACGTGCAGTTGTTCTATGTCTTTTTTGGAAACCCTATGCAAGTTTCTATGAAGTCAACCAATTAATCAAGTCAAAGAAGAAAAGGCAGAAAGAGATGCCTTTCCACATTTGAAGAGCTTTATTCTTTTTTTAAAGTTTATATTATTCAGTGTCACAGTAAATTTTGAAAACCTACCGCCTCTGAATCTATGTTAGGATATTAAAGCAAGTGCTGAAGTTATTGATTGTTTTCCAATAACACACCCAGCATGAACGTAACCAATCATACCAACTGAATCGTTCTATACCTTAGATTTATGATCAATACAAATTGTAACACTGAAATAGAAAGAAGCACGAAATAGCAGATTTCCCTTAGATTGCCAAATTGATTTTTGTTGTTGTTGTTGTTGTTGTTGTTGTTGTTGTTGTTGCTTTTGCCCCACTATTGGAAGAACGTTTCTATGTTATCAACAGTCTAGATTAATACAGCATGAACAGGCATACCGTTTCTCATGCCCTCTGGATAAATTCCTGCTCTGTGGTAAGAATTCCACTAAATGACACTGAATGTATCTAAAAGGGCATTTCTTCCCTTCAGGCCAGATAAAATATTAAATCTCTAGGCCCACTCTCTCTGTCTTTCCCTCTCTATGTCAGCAAGTTACCAGGTTTATTAGTGAAAGGGAAGGGGCAAAAACTAAGCAAGTATCTTAAAAACCTGCTATTAGCTTCTCGAGCATTTGCAGTGTCTGCTGAAGCTGAAACCCTGCAGCTTCAGAGAGCAGAATCAATTTATCAAGGCATGAAGAACTAAGGCACCAAGAAGCAGGAGACATGATTTAATATTGCACTCACTCAAAGTGTAACAAAGTTGTTTTATTAAAGCCCAAGCACAACTATTATTGCTAATTAGATGATGGCACTACAACGAAGTACTCTTATACAGACAGGTGCCAACAGACAAGGTGCATCCAGCATCCCACATTGAAATTAATTGTCTTCCAAATCAATGCCTAAATATTTATTCTTCCAATAAAATCATTACACCGCACACATTTTTTTATATTTCCAAAAAGATGTTCACTTCATTACCTTCAAGGGTTGCTTAAGGAATCTAATCTTTCTCAAGTCGAATGTAAAATTACCTGAACTGTCCCACTTGGAATGATTTGAAGATTGGAATTTGGCATTCCAATAAATTCTGTGCTTTTTCTAGCTTTGCAGCACAGAGCTTGGAAATTAAAGAGATTAAAAATGCATTTGTACATATGTACAAGTAAGCATTACAGATCAATATTTATTATTTTATAATTGCTACTTATTAGGCAGGATTTTAATGATATTGCAATTACTGTAAAATGCATATTAGACAATACATTTAAGATACAGCAATTAAATTCAAGCATAAAAGAACTGGATAAATCATAGGAATATGGCACACTGAACAAGACATTAATCTGGATCCGAAAGTCCACCAGAAGGCCAAGAACATACTACCATCATAATAGCACCTCTGTATTACCAAGAAACAGCTTTTTAGCATATTGTGTCTCTGACACTGGAAACTAAGTTTGCTCCCCATGCTCTCTTGATTTATACAGGGGACATTCTAAAAACTAAATCACATGATTTTGGGAAGAAATGTGATAAAAATATTATGTATTCATGCTGGATTAGACTAAAAGGATATAATCCTGCATCTTGCTTCCCTAGTGGCCCAATAAACACAATTGCTTTCTTGTATTGCACTATTCAGGAATGACAAGTCCATCCCTAATTATTTCTACTGTTTTCCTAGAAAATAAAATCAGAACTATAAATAATCGAAGTCCAGATTGGAGATAAGGAGGCTGAGGATACACTATCTAGAAAAATGTGATTCATAAAAGAAACACAAGAAATATAATTTCAAAAAATGATATTGGCATCCAGAAAGTATAATAGTACCCATTTGGCAAGGGGGTGGGTGGGCTCAAGGTATCTTAGAATTGACTTAACAAATGGAGTAGCTATTGGGTTTTTTCTTTGTAATATCAGACCTCATAGTACCTTTAAAGAAGACATTATAAATGCTTCTCTCTGCATGTACCCCATTAATTAATGATCCTTTAAGGATCTTTAAGGAGCTTAAAAGTGAAAGATAGCATTCTCCTGGGAGACACAGATTGTGTGAAGCCTTCTCCCCCCCACACACCCCACTGGAGAGCTTTAATGGAGAGATCAAGCACAAGTGGCTGTAGCAGGCATTAGGTTCATTATAAGCAAAGTGAATTGAATTGTTAAAGAGCGAATGTGAAAGAATGAACTAAAATTAATACTAAAACCAATTATGGATTTAAAAGCCAGAAAATACATATATCATTACGGATTTTAACTAAGACAGTATGGACCAAATCCAACTGCCAAAGGAGTGCATTCCATAATCTATGTTATACTAGAAAAATGTGGCTTCACTCAAAAGGGACAGTCCTGTTTTAACAGTGTAGAGTATGGTGAAACATCCTCCTCATCATCATCACCATCACCATCATCATCATCATAACTTTATTGTCATTGTATGTGTATACACAGTATACTCATACAACAAAATTCTCTTAACACCCAAAGACCAGGTCCAACACATATAACAATCCCCAAACACACTCCTACCCACCACAATTCCCTACCCCTAAACCATTCAAACATCCACACAACAGACCAAGTAATATTGTCCAACAGCTCACTGATGGTGGCCCTTTAATTCATTTTTGAGTGCAATTATAGCTCTGGGATAAAAACTATTCAGAAAACCTTTCTGAAAAATTTTTTTCAGAAAGGTTCTGAAATCAATCTTTGTTTGATTTTCTATGAATTAGCTACTACCTGTCAATTGCAGTAATACAGTAACAATTCCGAAAGAAATACATTATCTAGATCTGTGATGGCGAACCTATGGCACGGGTGCCACAGGTGGCACGTGGAGCCATATCAGTGGGCACACGAGCTCAGCTCCCGCACACATGTGTGCACTGGCCAGCAGATTTTTGGGCCTTCTGGGCCCACCAGAAGTCAGAAAACGTGCTGTTTCCAATCTCCGGGATGGGGAAGGCTGTTTTTGCCCTCCCCAGGCTCCTAGAAAGGCTCTGGAGCAGTGGTTTTCAACCTTCCTAATGCCGCGACCCTTTAATAAAGTTCCTCATGTTGTGGTGACCCCCAGCCATAAAATTATTTTCGTTGCTACTTCATAACTGTAGTTTTTTACTACCAGTTCTGTGGACGTGGCTTATTTTGTGGGCGTGGCTTGGAAGTCATATGACTAGGTGGGCATGGCTATGTGTACAGGAACTACTCAGAGGGCTGAAAAAAGTCATTTCTGACAGGTCCTCGCGCTTTTGATTGGCCCTCACACTTATGACCATCCACACATTTATGCCTGTGCAGCATTCTTAACAACCATGTCACTCATTTCACAATTGCTTCTCTTCCCCATGGTGATAAGATAGAGCAAAAACATAAAATGTGAGGACAGTCATAAGTTTGAGGACTAGTCAAAAGTGCGAGGACCAATCAAAAATAACTTTTTCAGCCCTCTGAGTAGTCCATGTGCACAAAAGGACTACCCAGAGGACTGAAAAAAGTGATTTTTGACAGGTCCTTGCACTTTTGACCGGTCTTCGCACTTATGACTGGTCATCATTTATGCCCATTGTAGCATTCTTAACATGTGACTGGGTGGCCATGGCTATGTGTATAGGGACTACTCAGAGGGCTGAAAAAAGTCATTTCTGACAGGTCCTCACACCTTTGACTGGTCCTCACACTTATGCCCATCCAACATTCTTAACAACCATGTCACTCTTTTCACAACTGCTTCTCTTCACCATGGTAACAAGATAGGGCAAAAACATAAAATGTGAGGACAGTCGTAAGTTTGAGGACTGGTCAAAATTGTGAGGACTAACTTTTTCAGCCCATTGAGTAGTCCATATTCATAAAAGGATACAGCAATAGAGAGGGATGAAGGAAGGGAAGGGAAATTAGAGTAGGAGTGAGGGTAAGAGAGGGAAGAAGAGAGGAGGAGAAGGAGAAAGGAAGAGGAAGTAGGGAGGAGAAGAAGGGGGGAAGAGAAAGTAAAAAGGAAAGAAAAGAGAGAGGTGGTAGGTTTGAGGAGAAAGATTACTGTGCAATAAAAGAGATGAAAGGGAAAAAAACCAACCCCAAACAAATACAAAGATATTAAGATAAAGAATGAATTATTAAACTTTAAAGAATAAAAGAGAACAAATATGAATAAATAGCAATAATTAGAAACACACATACAAACATACAATGCCTTTTCTTTGAACAGAGTATTTGGCCGGTTCACAAATTTAAACAGTGTTTAATCATTTCAATTAAATTTACAATTTCTATATTTCCTTTTTGCCATATTTATTCCTCATCTATTTTTTAAAAAAACCAATATTACCCTTCAACCTCATCTCTAATCTTAATTCTCCCCCCCCCCTAAATTTTTCCCTTCTCTTCTATATTATACCCCTTCCCATTGTCATCTATCTTAATATCCATCCTCACATTGGTTAATTATGTAATTATATAATACAGTTATTTAATACAATTTCAACATTTTAATATAAATCAATTAGTTATATAACTATCTTTTTTGTATATTAATCAATATGAACATGAATATTCCAATTATTTCCATGCAATCCAATTTCTTACAAATCAATTAATTATATTTACCAATAATAATAAACCAAATAATTTCCTCCATGTATTCCTCCAAACTACAATTTAACCATTTCTGCTTTCAACACAATATACAATTAATAGTATCTCAATTATTAAAATTCCCTAGTTAAATAGAGCTTTTTTTCTTTTGTGTTTTAAAATCTTGAACCTTCTCTTTTGCCCTAAATTTCCCATTGTTTGTACCTACCTTTTTTGATGACGAAAAAGAAAAAGAAATCTCTCTCCTTGCCTCATTTTGTCACATTGCAGCAGAGCCTGCTTTACTTTCAGTTTTGTTTCAGCTAGGGAAAAAAAACTTCTCCAGCACTCTTTGCAGCAAAGAGCTTGCAAAACAAGAGCTTGCAAAAGAGCCTGCACAAAACAGCTGAGAGCAAGGAGGCTGATCAAATCAATTTATGGTAATTAATTTATGCTGAAGCTGAAAGAGGCTGGTTTTTTTATTTTTGCAGGCATGGTCTACTCATTTGTTTTCTTTTAACACGGATCAGCTGTAGGGTGGCCCTTTGAAGCCCCTGGGCAAGAATTTAAACAGGTTTTTTCCCTCTAGCCATCAACTGGGACTCAGGAGGCAGCAACAGATTGGGAGTGGGCAGGGTAAGCGAATGGGGACCAGCAATCCAACAGAGGCAGAGGGTGAGTGAAGGCGTGGCGTGGGGGGGAGAGAGAGGGCTTTGGTGACCCCTGTGAAATGGCTGTTTGACCCCCCAAAGGGGTCGCGACCCCCAGGTTGAGAACCACTGCTCTGGAGCCTGGAGAGAACCAAAAAAAACCAGGCCTACCAGGCCCATTGTGCCATTGCGTGCCAAAAGCGGGGGAGATTTGGCATCTGGGCGATGCATAGAATTATGGATGTGGGCACGTGAGCATATGACCCACCCATGCTCCCCCCGCTTTTGGCACGCAATGGCAAAAAGGTTAGCCATCACTGTTTGAGATCCTTTTCATTCAGAATCCTATCTTAGGCATGGGATAGAAACCACACTGGTCACACTCATGATCTAAGACTTGAATAAGGATAGTATGACCCTACTAGACCTGCTGGTGCACATTATTGACCATAGTTGACAGTATCAAAAGCTGCCAAGAGATCAAGAAGTCCAAGGATGGATGCACAACCACCATCTCTACATTTATATTAGTACTGAATACCAACTTGAAACCTAACTGAAACACCTTAAGAGAATCTATTTCTTTCAGGGTTCTCATCAGCTGCAGATCAATCACTTTCTAAGCAACCTTCCTCAAAAGGGCAAGGCTGCAAAGTGATCAATAATTATAGCAATAACACTCAACTTGGATGCCACTCCATAGTGTTTTGCAGCACTCTCTGAGCAGTTTACAAATGTCAACATATTGTCCCCAACGATTTGGATCGTCATTTTACCGACCTTGGAAAGATGGAAGGTAGAGTCCACCTTCAGCCGGACAGGATTGAATTTGTAGCTGTGGACAGAATTAGCTCATAATACTGCATTCTAACTTGTGCATCACCAGGGTTCCTAACATAGCTTAGAATTATGATTAAAGACTACTGGATCAAGAATGGCCTCTTGAGAAGGGAATGCAGTACCACTTCCTTCAAGGAAGAGCCTGGTGGTGCAGCAGTTTAAGTGGTATTAAGGTGACACCAGCTGCCTGCAATTATTGCAAGTTTGAATCTCACCAGGCTCAAGGTTGTCTCAGCCTTCCATCCTTTCAAGGTAGGTAAAATGAGAACCCAGATTGTGGGGGCAATAAGCTGACTTTGTATAAAAAAGAACACTGCTGAGGGGGGAGCAAAGCCCTACTAAGCAAGTATATACAGAAGTATGAAGGTGTTGCTTAACGCATTGTAAGCCGCCCTGAGTCTCCGGAGAAGGGCGGCATATAAATTAAATTTAAAAAAAAAAAGGCTGGCATCACCACTCCTTCCATCAAAGAATCTGACACTAGAGCATGGACCCAATTTAAGTGTGAGGAAACAAAAGGAGTCAAGCTTGGGGTGCCCTTGAAAAGAAAAGGAAATTACTCTGGGGAAGAAGCAGTTAAAAACAGAAGAAGAGGAAATATACATATCCTATAACTATCCTGCATGTACTACAGATAATCCTTGACTTATGACCACAATTGAAGTGACAATTTGTTAAGTGACTTTGCCCCATTTTATGACATTTCTTGCCACAGTTGTTAAGTGGATCACTGCAGTTGACAAGTTAGTAACCTGGTTGTTAAGTGAATCTGGCTTCCCCATTGACTTTGCTTGTCAGAAGATCGCAAAAGGTGATCACATGACCCCGGGGCACTGTAACGTTCATAATTATAAACCAGTTGCCAAGCGTCCAAATGTTGATCACATGATCATGGGAATGCTACAAAGGTTGTAACTATGAAAAATGGTCATGTCACTTTTTTCAGTGCCATTGTAACTTTGTCATTAAATGAACTGTTGTAAGTTGAGGACTACCTATGTAAGTGTGTGTGTGTGTTTTATGTACACACACACACACACACACACACACGGGACTTGAACATAGATTATATACTTTATAGTATCAAAGCTGTGCAGAGTATTTGCTAATTAATTCATGCTCACAATCCTGCGATTAAATAATCCTTAATTATTATCTGCATTGCGTATCAATATGAGCGAAAGAACGTTCGCAATACAGTAAGATCTATGAGCACAAAATGTAGGAGATATATCCCATCACAAACTGCTTCTTCAGGTTTTAAAACCATTAAGTGACTGAATGCCATCTTGAACAGTGGCATTCAACTTGCAAGAGGCTGAAGAATGCGCTCTTTAATGGCATCTTCCCCAGAGTAATTTTCTTTTCTTTTCAAGGCTGCCCCAAGCTTGACTCTCTTTGTTTTTCCAGCATATTATAAAATGGGGAACCTTGAAACCAAAATGCATGAATCAATGGGTTATTCTTATTACGTGGGAAAGGTGGATATGTATGCTTTGTTTATGTTTATCTGGGCATGTGTGTGACATTGGTCATCTCTCAGGGAAACAATGTTTTATACTCTTCTCTGCCTATATATAACTATCCATTCCACAGCTCGGTGTGTTAGTCATCCAATAGCATGTATCTTGTGAAGCCATTAACAATATTCAGTAAGTGCAATATTAACTTGCACTAGCTTTTTAAATATAATCTAGTGATTTATTTTAATGCAGTTTAACAAGTGGAAATAAGAAGCCAGGCGCTGTGTAATCAACAGTCTTCACCTCCTCCTCTCAGCACCAACATTTGGGAATTACTGTTCTGGAGAAAGAAATATCACTTGACTGAGATTCTACATCAGCCGCCTGAAAAGGCTACCCACTTTTCCCCTGCCCCCAGGGATTACTATAATTTGAATGCGGAAATATCCACTCATATTATGTTTAAAGGTAGTTCGCTTGGCTATACTTGCATTTTTAAATTGTCACTTTAGAGAACATGGATTTTGAGAAATACTTTTTTTTTTTTACCATTATGGGCAAAGAGCAATATAGCTCAAGGGCATCACTGCACGGTGCTCGATGCCTATACATCGTGTGTATTCAAAAAGAAAAGGGAACTGTTCTAAATGGAAGAGGTAAAGATTAAATGATTACATCCTGAAATGTAAAGATTAAACTATATAAATGCATCAGTAGATCCTCTGTGGAAAGAGGGCTATATTCTCTCCAAGTGTCTTTATAATGCAGACCTTTCAAATCCCACTGAATTCAAAGTTGCCAATAGGGTGATGTTCCTGTTAAAATTAATCACCTTCAGATAATGATGGGTTTTCAGATTTCAGTGAAAATTAAGTAAATTTCTACCATTAAAATCAAGAGATAGACAGTGCTTAGAGTCCTTCTACTTGCAATAGGAGGTGTTTGACATATATTTAATATAACGGCTGTTTTAAGTTCCTTTTACTGAATATTAACAAGCAATAGCAATAGCATTTGGACTTATATACTGCTTCTTATGCTTTTCAGTTCCCTCTAAGTAGTTTTTAGAGCCAGCATATTGCCCCCAACAATCATTTTACCAACCTCAGAAGGACGGAAGGCTCAGTCAACCTTGAGCTGGTGAGAATCAAACTGCTGGCTGTCGGCAGAATTAGTCTGCAATACTGCATTCTAATCACTGCACTACCACAGTTTTTAAGGACCCATACTTAATCACATTTAGAGAATGACCCACTGATAAATTAAATTAATATTTTATTAGTAATTTAAATTAAATTAGTAATTTAAATCCATATATGCAGTTGGGCCAACTGTAGTATGTTTTATCTAAAACCAAGAAGCCATACATTTATTGGAAAAATTCATTTTAAAAAAATGTGGGTTTGTGAAAGGCAAAAACAAATTTAATAAGGGCAATAAAATCAGCTGTAAAAACTGGGTCATATCTTAAACACTAATAATACTCTGCAGATGGTTAATCTATTGGAAGGCTGTTCAATGAAAAGCAGTTGATTTTCTGAATGTTATATTAAAGCATCTTCTCCATACATTATAGCACAAATTAATACATTTTGCAGATCTGAAACAACTGGAAATTACAGTGCTGACACCCTGTACCCTGGAGAAAAGCTTTTTTTATTCTTTCTTTTCTTTTTTTTTTTTTGGTGGTGGTGATGGGGAGGCTGTTATCCATTAAAAAAAGATTTTCACACTTGTATGATGATTGCTGTTCCAGAATTGTTACTATGCATCGTGTTCCATACTGTATTCATAATTAGCTTGACTGCATATGCCATGCAAAGGAACAACTTGTAGAATATGACATTTTCCCATTTAGAAGCATAAACCTGGGTAGCTGTGTTTCTTAATTTGCTGGATATTTCTCTCACAGATCCCATTTTCTCAACTGTCATAATTCAAAGCTCTACCAGCTATTTTGAATTATTTTGAGCTTTTGTTCTTTAGCCAGAGCTGCTGCACACTGTTATCTTTTCTACCAGGCTGTTCCTCATTAGTTCTTCCTATTCAGAGCCCAAAGCTAGTAAGCTATTGCAAAATCTTAGCCTTTGGCAAATAGTTCCCCAAAGTCCAATCACAGCTATTACATTTAATGTTAAACTGTTTCTCATTAAATCCCTCATTCAAAGCATGTACACCCTTATCTGGTTCAGACTACACTTGGCAATTATTCTTCAACATGTTTAGCATTCAGCCATGATTTTGTGATGATGTGGACACTGCTGCTGGTTTAGGAAGCTTATACTTTATTGACTTGTTTAACAACATTCATAGGACACCTCAATACAATTCTGGATGGCATGCTATCATTCAAAACCAAATGATTTGATTTGATTAAAAAAGTAATATAACCAAAAAGAAATATAGCACTTAATTAACACTGATGGTTTTTCAGAAAAAAACAGCAACCCAATCAATACTTGATTGAAACACTACTTCTTTAACTTGCTAACAATGACAAAGTTACTTGTACTTTGGAGGTAAAATACTCTATAACAGACATGTCAAACACAAGGCCTGAGGACTGATTGCAGCCCGCGATAGGCCCAGAATTGTCCTGCAGGGCCATTCTGGAGATGGTGAGAGACTGTCTCCTGTTGCCCTAGCTATGGCCCACCCCAGCCATTCCCACCCAATCGGCCATCACGACCAGGCCATGCCCACCCCAGCCCCCAAAACAAACAAAATCCTGATACAG
This sequence comes from Masticophis lateralis, assembly GCA_030761175.1. Taxonomy (NCBI): domain Eukaryota; kingdom Metazoa; phylum Chordata; class Lepidosauria; order Squamata; family Colubridae; genus Masticophis; species Masticophis lateralis. The sequence continues at coordinate 80,769,609 of JAUDYJ010000003.1, read as the reverse complement.
CCTGTAATGGGATGGAGTTTAACACCTCTGCTCTATAACATGAGGACCACCCTCAAGAAGCCCTATTGATCTCCACAGGGGAACTAGACCTTCAACAGGTTTGCCTTATGTATCTAACTACTTAAGCAGATTTTGTTTTGGCAAGGCATTCCGTAATATATTATTTTAAAGCGCTAATAAAGGGCTTTAAAGGTAATGACCAACATATTAAATTAAGCATGCAGGTTCACCAGTAAATAATGAAATGACTTCAAACCTGGACATATTCTGGACCAGCTTCATCTTATAGGTTATCTACAAAGGTGTGAATAGTGCATTACAGTAGTCTATGCTCAGGTGTCAATAACTATCATAGGACATCCAGATGAAGCTGGGCAAAATCTCATTTCATTATAGCTTCTTCTTGCTATTCCACCAGGTACCAGGAGTCCACAAATACCTCCTTGTAATAAATTAGCTCTCTTGAGTCGGGGACAATAATGACACAACCCCGGTGATGGTGGTTCGGACCAGTTCACAAGAACCAGTTGTAAAACTGGTGGGAGGCCTCACCCACCACCCTGGATGTCATCATCAGTGATCTGCGCATGCACAGAAGCGAGGCATGTATGTGATCCCATTCCAAACCAATAATAAAGATAAACAGAACCCACCCCTGCACAACCCCTATGAAGAGTAACTGCTGAAAGAGTTTTTACTGGAAGCTAAGGTAATTCATGAATAGTGCAGCCACTCGAGCAACCTTTGGAAGTCTTAGGATGGTTCATATTATGCTTCTGTTCCGCGAATTACACGGGTTACCAGTCTACATCCAAGTGCAGTTCAAGGTGATTATGACTTTTAAAGCCCTTAATGGCATAAGTCTACCAGGCTACCCAATGAATCATCCCTTCCCGTTAAAACTAGCTCATCCTACTCATGTTCTGACCTTGGCTTCCTTAGAAAGGAAACAGCACAGATTTAGTCCCGACAAACCTCTTTAATTCATTCAGCTGTGAATTATTGTCATTCCCAGTCCGAATGGCTTCTCAAACAGTCTTGCAGGGGAGTGTTTAAAAACACTCACCTTATCTCCCTTGGAATGCTGCCAGAGAACTAAGTGCCACAAACAGGGCCAAACTTAACACAGAGTCAAACAGAACTTTTCCACAGCTTTTACAGACCAGATGAATTAATTGCTTCCTGCAAAAGCTCACGTCCCGTTCGCTTCTCTTTTATGTCCTATGGGAGGAGCCAATCATCTCCAAGCCTTACTCCCAAGTTGACCTTGTTTTCTTAATTGTTCCTGTCTCCTGGCAGCTCTGCGCATGCGCACACTGGGAACATGCTCCCCCTGTTCTTCTGCCTCGTTGATGTCAGACTCCAGAGACTCTGGAGGCAGCAAAGAGCTACCAGATGGCCTTGGCCCCCACTCTGCCTCTGACTCAGAGCCATCATCCAAGCCTTTCCCAGACTCCAGGATTGGACCACGTTCCTCCCCAACCTCCTCACTGTCCGAATCTCTGCTGCCAGCTCTCTGGCTGCTAGTGGGCGACAACAATTCAACCTGGAAGAGAGGGTATATTGCAGATCCCATTAGTCAAAGAACATTCAACTGTTGAGATCCAGAAAAAGAGCCTTCTCTGTCATAGCACCTGCCTTTTGAAACATCCTGCCCTCCAGAGTAATATCTGCTACCAACTTCCCATCCTTCCATAAGAGCTAAAGACCTGGCTCTGCAAATTAGTCTATAATGGAGGAGTGCAATTCTGGAGGTAACTTGCTAAATTGACTGACCAATTTTCCATCAACAAAGGGTACAAATAAATATCACATTTATCATATATGATGAATAAAGTTACTTAGATTACAGTATGTATAACAAGGTTGTAAAGAAAGTCAACTCAGAGCAGCACTCCCCATCTGGGTGCTTTTGAGATATTATTAGGCATTAGCTGATGCTAACTGGAAATAACACTGCAGTTGTAATCCTACACACAAAGTTGATAAAGGTACTTTAGAGCAAAATCCTCCACCCACGATAAAATGCTTTGAAGTTATCATCAACCTCCGGACTGAACTTTCAGGAATAAAGTATGTTCTGGTCTCATCACAAATTAGACTCTGTATCTATCCAATTAGCTAAGCCCATTTTCAATCATGTAAGTCTGTCTTGAACTTTACTGATAACACAACTTGTGCCATGAATTAAGACTCTCAAAAAATCAATGCTTAGCTGTCAAAAATGATGAGCAGAAGTTTTAACAAGTTGAGATAAAATAAATGCTATAGTAGGAATGAAAAGACAATTAAATGCTCAGGCTCACAGAGAGTAAAACAGGCTTTACTTCCATGGAAGGGAAAAATAGATTTAACCAAGATCAGGAGCCTCTTTTTAGACTCCTGATCAGGAGCCTCTTTTTAGACTCAAACTTAATCCCTCCAAGACTGAGTGGCTGTGGATGCCGGCATCTCGGATTTCAGAAGCCCCATCACTTTTGATGGATGGAGAAAAACTTGCCCCTGTTGATAGGGCTTGCAACTTGGGTGTCCTCCTGGATGCTCGACTGTCCCTAGAAGATGATCTAACGGCTGTGACCAGGGGGGTTCGCACAGGTTTGCCTGGTACGCCAGTTGCGCCCTTTCCTGGACCGAGATGATCTTCGCACAGTCACTCATGCCCTGGTTACTTCCTGCTTGGATTACTGCAATTCCCTCTACATAGAACTGCCTCTGAGATGCACCCGGATACTCCAGCTGATCCAGAATGCAGTCGCATGGGTTGTTATGGGAGCTTCTCGTTACTCCCATATAACACCCCTCCTGCGTCAGCTGCACTGGTTACCAGTGGTTCTCCGGGTCCGTTTTAAGGTGCTGGTTCTCACCTATAAGGCCCTACATGATTTAGGTCCAGGATATTTACAGGATCTTCTCCTGCCTGCTTCCCACCGTCCTGTTCGCTCACCTAGGGCCACTCTCCTCAGGGTTCCAATGGCAAGCCAATGTCATCTAGCGGTGCCCAGGGATAGGGCATTCTCTGTGGGTGCTCCCACCCTCTGGAATGAATTACCTACCGAGCTCCGGATGGCTCCTGATCTCCGCTCCTTCCGTCAGGAGCTGAAGACTTGGCTGTTCAAGCAAATAGGCTGACTCTGATTCTGAGTTTATTATTTATCATTAATTAGTTATTTGATTTAAAGTGTGATTTTATTGTACATGTTTCTTAACTTGTGTTCGCCACCCTGAGTCCTTCGGGAGAAGGGCGGCATATAAATACATGTAATAAATAAATAATAGATAAATAAATAATAGTACATATAATTATTTGTACCTTAGAGTTGAACTGTAGGGTCCTTGGTGTTGTCTAAGCTTGGTTGTTTTCTTGCAGATGTTTCATTACCTGACTAGGTAACTTCATCAGTGTTAGCAACAAAACTCAGAGAGCATCAAGGACTCCAGGTTATAGTACAGTTTTACTCTAAATCAATTAATTTAACAGCAGTTGTAATAAGCAATGTGGTGGGCCTTGCTTTCTTCTTTGAAATGCAGACCTTTTCCTCCCTGAGTTATTTTGCCTACTACAATTGATATAATTCACAATAATTGATGAGATCAGATGTTGGATAGATATTCTAATAAAGGAAAAAACAACAGATAAGACAAAATGCGCTTAGCCGCAGCCCTATTTACACAGAGAGGTTTCCAAAATAATAATTGTCACAAATGCCCTCTAAAAAATGTTAGTGTTAAAAGAGATTGTCTGCACAACTCATATAGTTTTTTTAAAAAAAATATTTGGGTTCCCAAATTCAAAATAGCTTTTTATTGCTGATAAAAGTGGAATTTTGGTCCCTTTAATGGAGTTTGCTAGATTGAATCTTCTACCACTGTCTGCAGAATTCTGATCTTTTATTCTCTACTCTATTCATAAACACAGAACTAGCATATCTTGTATAATGTATAAAATCCAGGGCATATTCGCTATATGTGACTGATATTCATTCCTGTTTCCACAGCTACCATTAAACTTACAATTATTAAAACAAAGCGTGTGAGTTATCGGTTAGTCAGACTTTGTCTTAAATGAAGCTAATAGAATGAGTCAGTAAAATAAGAGTTCATGGAACATTTGCTCTCTGTCATCACAGAGGCAATTTTTTTGTGTTGGATTGGGACTTCTTAGAAAATGTACACAAGTAATCTTGATTTACTACCACAATATGGGACCAGAAAACTCATTGTTAAGCAGTGCAGTCATTATGATATCACAATAATGTGATCCAATCAATTTTTTTCCTGCAATTGTTAAGTGACTTACTTTGGTCATTAGACGAAACATCACACAATTGCAACTTGCAACTGCCTGCTGGGTTCCCCATTGGCTTTGCTTGTCAGGAGACATCTTGGAATGTTGCAAATAGCAATCACGTAACTTATGGATGGTGTGATCATCATAAATGCAAAGACAGGTTGTATTTTACGTCACTTTTTTCAATTCTGTCATAACTTCAAACATTATAAATGCCATATTTGATCTAATTATTAAGGAACTAGACTAGAAAGCTGGAGATTGTGAGTCCAAGTCTTGTTTTAGCCATGAAAAGATGAGTGATCTTTGGCCAGTCGTTCTCTCTCCACCCAATTTATCTCACAGTGTGTTCTGGAGAACTGGTAGCAGAAATTTTGAGTAGTTTGGAGAACCAGTAAATACCACCTCTGACTGTCCCGCCCCCATCTATTCTCTGCCTCCCGAGTCGCAGCTGATTGGGTGGAAATGGGGATTTTACAGAATCTTCCCCTGGAGTGGGGTGGGAATGGAGATTTTACAGTATCCTTCCCCTGCCATGACCACCAGACCACACCCATCAAGCCATGCCACACCCACCAAGCCACACCCACAGAACCGGTAGTAAAAAAATTTGAATCCCACCACTGGGAGGAACATGTGTTGGATATGATCACCACCTTGACTTAGTTGTAAAAATAATAAAGATGGGATATAAACAAGCAATCACTACATGGTTACTAAATGAATAGTCATTAAGTGAGGACTACTTGTATAGAAGCTTCCATATTCTTCCATACTTGCAATTTGTTCTGGATTTACTGCTTCAATCCAGAATTCAAAGACAAGCATTCTCAATAAGATTTTTTTCCTCAAGATTAAAGCTTTTCTTCCAGCCATATCTTAATTTTATTCCAATAGTTTTTAGCTTCTGAGCATGTCCATACATATGATAATATGAACCTGGTAACTGGTGACATCTGCAACATTTAGCTGATTTATCTTTAAACATTTTGGCCAGTTTCTCAGGGGGCATATGCCATCTGTAAAACATTTTATATTGAATTTCCTTATATGCAATGGTCGTTGTTATCTTATAATTCCTTTCCCATAACTGTTGCCATTTATCTAAATCAATTGAATATCCAAAATTCTTTGCCCAAGCTATCTTTGTTTCCTTTACTTGCTCCTCCTCCAATTCAATGCCAAGTAAGAAATTGTAGAATTTTTAAATTAATTTATCCTCTGTTCCTGTGAGTCTCCTATCCAACTCTGTCTTTTCTGAGTAAAAACCATATAATTTAACATCTTTTTCATATCTTGTTTGTGTTTGCATGTACATATATCAATCCAACTCAATCCCCTGTTCTTCCAATATTTGTTTCCCTTTCAATTCCCCCTTATCTGTTAATAAATCCTTGTATGTAACAATATTTCCAAAATTGAAAACATTTGGATTTATTAAAGCTTCCATTGTTGATAACCATATTGGTATTTTTGCATAATATTTATCTCTAACCTTCTCCCAATAACAGTGCATTCCTTATATAATGTCTATGAAAGTACATATGTATTTTATTTCACATATTGATTTAAAACCAGAGCTGTTCCTACTGGGTATCTTCCCAGAGAAAATTAGTAAAGAAAATATTTATTTGATTATACATGTAATAACAGCTGCAAGGATTGTTTATGCACAAAATTGGAAAGCAGAGAAAATACCTTTCGAAGGAGAAATAATTTTTTTTTTTAGATTGTGCAGAAATGAATAGATTAACTTTGATGATTAAAGAAAGAGAGGATTCAGAATACTTTAAGATATGGAATCAATTTTACCATTGGTTAGAAAAGAGATACAAATAAGTAAATCAATAGTTATGTATAAAAATGCTACAATTAGAATATTGTGTTAGTGAAGAATTGTTGTAATGGACTTGGCGAGAATGAAGGTTGAAGAAACAACAAAAAGAAGTTTTGGAGACAACACCGAGATGTCACATGGAAGGAATGACTGATCTATTAAATGTTTGTTTGTCTAAAAAATTTAAAAAAAAACTTTTTAAAAAAAAGTTTAAAGCTTTTCTTTATTCAAATAAACAACAGTTTATTGACAATATGCCATAGTGCATTTATATTTTGTCATGTTTGGGGTCCTAGAAAGGGGAATGTGTCATTCTTAAAATCACAGAATAATAGTATATGCATGTAAAAGATGCCTTATTCTAAATTGTCTGGCATCTAGACCATGTGTTTTTCCCATTATTGTTTCTTAAGCATTCTACACATAGCCATTACAAATAACAGTGTGTCAGCAAAAAGGGATCTTACAGTTGGTGCTCATCTATTTCTTTATCGAAATAATCAGTTCTAATCTGCAAGAATCAGAAATAGCTATGCTGTTCTCAACACTGAGTGAAGAAATGTAGCATGTGTTAGATGGGTGCTATTACCATAATGGGTTTCTTTCAAATCAATTGTGGCAGAAATGCAGAAAAGAAAATTGAATTTTAAATCTATTGTTATAGACTAATGTAACAAGCAACACAATGTCGAGCTGACCCAAACAATGTATCTGTTTAAAGATCATGACCCAATCAAGCTTCCAACAAATATGGCTACTTAACTTTTTTAAAAAAAAGAAAGAAAGAAAACCTTGATGCTCTACACTAAATAAGATAATGACTGCTATAACTGGCCATGGCAGCTAATTGCTGACATTTGAAAACACTGAGTAAGTAATATTCAGTGCCTTAACATTTGGACATTTTTAATTATTACTTTTAGAAAAAATAAATAAAAAATAAAAATTAGATAGGCATAAAGGACACATTTTTTTTCCTAATTTTATTTTGAAAAGGCTGCAATTTCACTGCCTTATATAAATCTTTCAATACTATGTTGTCCTGTCTGAAAGGAATAGCCCAAGATGAGGATTTAAGATCGTTTTATAGATGAAGGCATGTGTTTGTGCAAGTTAAGGGAATAAAGCAGGGGTGAAATCGAAAGCAGGTTCTGACAGGTTCTGGAGAACCGGTAGCAGAAATTTTGAGAAGTTTCGAGAATCGACATATACCATCTCTGACTGGTCCCAGAGTGGGGTGGGGATGGAGATTTTACAATATCCTTCCCCAGTAGTGGGGTTGAAATGGAGATTTGCAGTATCCTTCCCTTGCCATGCTCACCAAGCCACACCCACCAAGCCACACCCACAGAACTGGTAATAAAAAAAAATTGAATTTCACACTGGAATAAAGGAAAGAAAAGTGTTAAATGATACCTGTAATGATAATCCTCCCCACCATTCTGCTTCAAACTACAGGAAGTCCTTAATTAAATTTAAGATATATCTCAAGAAAACAGTCCAGAAAAAAATTCTTGTACATCCAAGTTAAAAAAAAGTTTTCATTAATCAGAAAACTAAAATTGGGTCATTGATGTTTCTCTCGAGTAAAGGGATTCAGAATGTTAATCATGTTGGGCACTAACCATATTCTTAAAATCATTAAGCCATCCAGATTTTTACTGCTAAAAAAATTATTAAAACATCCTGGGAGACCTTTGCATGGTTTTTCATTAAAAATATAAAAAAAAAATTGAAATGTTGATCCCTAAATAATTATGAATTGCCAGATCACATAGAAAACTGATCATCAGTATGCTTCTGTGAAAGTCCTGTCATTATATCTGAACAGAAAATTAAGTCTGAAAGTCTACTTTGGATTTTTACTCTTAATGCAAGAATTTCACAGAGAAACAAGGATCAGAATCCTCTACCTATACTGCTGTTTTTCTAAAGACAATGGTTAAAGCAGGGGTGAAATCCAGCAGGTTCTGACAGGTTCTGGGGAACCAGTACCGGAAATTATGAGCAGTTCAGAGAACCAGTAGCGGAAATTTTGAGTAGTTCGGAGATCTGGCAAATGCCACCTCTGGCTGGTCCCAGAGTGGAGTGGAAATTGAAATTTCACAGTATCCTTCCCCTGTCATGCCCACCAAGCCACACCCACCAAGCCATACCATGCTGACCAAGCCATGCCCAGAGAACTGGTAGGAAAAAAAATTGGATTTCACCAATTTTTAACCCAAAAATTGGGTTAAAGTCATTCTGACTGCTGAGAAAATAATCAAAATATGATGAATTGAGGTTCATAAATAAAATGGTTATGATACAGACTCATTGTTAATTGGTTCCAGGAGGTGTGATGAGTACAAAAAATGATGAGTACCAAACAACATTTTCCCATAAGGAATAATGTAGTCAGTCACAAGGCAGCCAACAGTGATAAGTTCTAGCTTGTTTATTGAATACCAAATAAACGATGAGTCCGGGATTTTTGCATCCAAATGCATTGAGTGCCAAATTTATTGAGTTTCTAAGCAGTTGAGTACCAAGGTACCTCATTACTTCTATGATACTTAAAAAACTAAACTCTATAACATACTTAGCCGACAAACATGGGGATTGTTAAGAGAAATATGTATACAAGTTTTTGTTTATCCAATAATAAAGATATGACACATAATCAGGAAGCTGAAGGGGTAGAGTACTGTAACTACTTGAAAGTTAGACATGGAGTAGAAGAAATTGTAATTAGCATTAACAGTCATACATCAAACTATGACTTCTTGCACTTCAACTCTCATGAAAAAAAATAAATTAGACAAGTTTATTTTTTATAAAATTTAAAAGTAATATATCATTATGTAGATTATAAATTAAGTTTTATTCTGGTTTATTAAGACAAGTTTTATGGGTTTAAAAATGTAAACTATAAGATGAACACTCTACATCAAATTGAAATGGTTGATGTTTATTATATCACATTTACTAGGAAGTATCTCTATGTTAATATAAATTTAATCCTCTCTTGCAAAATATATATTTGTATTCTCTGGCAAAGCAATTGAGTGCAAAGGGAAAAATCAACATCCATAACATTTCAAGATTTCCGAAATAAAAGAAAGCTTCCTAGTTCTGTTTTTTTTCCCCCCTCCATTTAGGGGACTCTACACGTCAAGTAGTACTGAATTTAATATTGTCCTGTATTGTCACTAAAAGGCAAAGAAAGAAAACTAAAGGCAAAGAAAGAAAATTTCTCTTACAAATGTAATCATGAAGCAAGAGAGTTTAATTATTAAGAGGCTGAAACTGCAGGTGTGGAAAATATCATGAATTAAAGCAGGTGTTCCAAGCTCATCTATTCCAATAGTGTATCATAAATTTACCAAGAGTATTTTCAAACTCTGGTGAACAAAGAACATAATTTCAATGTCTAAATGGAACATTTTGAAATTGATTTATTCAAAATAGTTTGTAAATTTCAAGTTTGGGCTTCATTTTTTTCCTTTTTTTATTTGATATTATATTATTTAAAAGATTTGTATGAATGCCCAATTTAAAGCACAATTCAGCCCAAGTGTCTTACAGCAACAATTAGAAATAGAACAATAAAAACAACAAAAACATAAATCAGAGGTTCCAGGTGCAAGTTTATAGCAGTCTAGGCATCCCCAAAGGAGCATAGTAAGCAGTCCATTGGAAACTGGTAGCTAAATGAATTCTGGGTGGTACAGTGTCTCCGGATTGATAGTAAGATTATCCACTTGCCACCTGGACAGCTGCTCTTCATAAGAAGACTACAGGAATTTTTATGAATCAAGGAGTTGGGGGTTGAAAGAATTAAATCAAGCTCACAGTTAGAATGCAATCTACATGGACACAAGGTTTTCACAAGTCTTACTTTGTTAATCACTTTCAGATGCAATCTATTTACAGCTACTTACATATTTTCTCAGTGACAGGATAAGGGGAATCTACTTCATGAATCAACATTTTGTCTGGATTAAAAAAGGAAAAAAAAACCAGGAGGGGGGTTTCACTGGATTTAAATTTTATCAAAAAGCTTAACAAAGATTGGCTATAAGAAAGTTTTAAACAGACAAAGGAGCATTAACTTAGAAAGAGCGATATCTGGTGAAAGCGCTTTTGAACAAATTGGAGTTAAATAAACAAATGGATTGGACCTTTGTAGGAATGTTATATGTTTACTATTAAACAGTTCAGACAATTTGTAGATTTTACACAACAAAATACACTAAAATTTGTGTGGCAAGAAAAAGAAACTTGAGTTAAATATAAAGTGTTACAAGATTCAAAGGAAAGAGGGGGATTAGGTTTACCTCATTTGAAACTATATTTTTGCAACTTGCTGTTTGGTTTGGATGAAAAAGTGGGTGTGGCTGAGAGATAGAAGGCTTTTAGAGTTAGAAGAACATGACTTGAGATTTTTGATGGCATGGATATTTGTGGTATGATAAAGTCAAGGTTAATGTGGATTTTGAAATCCACATTAACCTTGACTTTATCATACCACAAATATCACAAAACACTTCTGTAGCTCTCAGAACAAGAAGCACTGTATGGACAAGAAATAATAGGCAAACACAAATAGCTAACATATTGTGAGATACTGTACTAGAATTTTAGCCCAACTGGTAGCAGAAGGCTATACTTGCCAATGGTTTTCTTTCTTACTTTGTCCCTTTGTCCACTTATCATAAATATTTAAAGTATTAAAAATATACTGCCGTATATAAAAGAGTATAAAGCCTCTTCAAATTTATGTTGGAAATGTGACCAACAAGAATTTTATCATACTTGGTGAACACATAAAAAACAACGAATTTTGGATTAAAATACATACACTGAAGATTTTAAAGATTAAGATCAGAAGTTCTTCTTTTGACATTGTTGGACTGTTGAAAAAATGTCTTGGAACTTTGTTTTTATATACAATAACCACAACATGATTACTGTATGCACAAAGCTGGAAAGATCTGGCAATACAAAATTCAATACTTCAGTCATCGCCTTGAGATTTCCCAACAACCAACCCCAGATACTTACACGCTATCCCAGTGCCTGGATAAAAAGCCAGATCTTTATGGCATTCCAGAAGAGTAAAGGAATAAAGACTATCAGGTCACTGAAGGAGCTGTGTTCCATGAAATAGGGGCAAGCCACAGAAAAGGCCCTGCTTTTCCATTCTTTTCTAGTAATGTTTTCTTAAATATCCAGTAAGAAATATAAACCTATCATTCTTATAGAAAAGCTAGTTCAAGGGGACAAAATATTTCCATACATATTTATGTATGTAAAATGCCAAGAATAAAGACTAAAATAATTCTGAAACACTGAAACACTGTGGTGCCCAATTGTTTCAGCAGTAAGATTTCTTCAGTGGATATCCTTCTAACTCTGTCATCAGAGTTTCATGACCTATTTTGCAAAGTGTCAGCCAAATCTCCAAAAATTGTTGAGAATTACAGAAAGAAACACATCTGCCTTAAGAAAAAGGATTACCAATAGTGGCTAACCCACTTTGCTTTTGGGCTCATTATATAACCAGGAGAAAATATAGTTCTTTTTCTTCTATTTTCAAATCTTTTTAACACTCTTTTTAGAGTTCTTAGTGAAACTGCTACTAACTGTTTGTCCATTGTTTGTCTGACCTTGTCCATTGGTTCTTTCATAGTTCTGAAGCAGAAACCCTCAACTATGCTCCAGATCACCCTGCTTTTTCTCAGTCCCTTATGGCAAAAATTTGGTTTCTTGCTTTTGTTTTTCATCATTTATCATCTCTGTAATATAAAGCCTTGTAACAATGTTTCAAAATTAAATTAACTATTATATTTATTTAGACATTATCTCCCAGCCCATGAGAACCTTATCTTTGAGCAGCCATTTGTCTGGTATGTTATAGTGTCTCATGCTTGAGGAGATGATTGGACTAGAAGACCTCCAAGATCCCTTCCAACTCTATAATTCTGTATTCTGAACTATCTGATGTTCCAAAATTTTATTAATAGCTGATTGGTAAGTATCCTGTCACAATTTACTTACATCATATTAGATCAAACATTTATATCAATTCTTTTTAATGTGTCCCTCAAGAACATAACTGTTCTGAACAATAAGGACAACTGATGTTTCAAACATGACGTAGCTAGTCATAAGGGACACAGATGCTAGAAGGCTAATTAATGAAGGCTAATCTGCCAATTCACCTCCTAAAGGTACTCTCCACATCCCATGTTTGTCTTGGATCATTTATTTTCTTCATAAAGAAGCACAAATTCCAAAAACACTGGAAACATATGCAACCATATTTTAAAATTATTTTTAACAATAGCGATAAGGTTAAAGTGGGACTCAGAAGTACTTTTGGAAATAAAAAAAAAGATGCTAAATATTCAGTTGGCTTAATAAAATACGTTTTTAAAATCCAGTGAGTATAGCGCAGATAAGAAAGAAAATATATCAATATGATCTTTCTTAAGATTATTCTCTCTATATATATATTTAGAACTTGATTTGAATCTTCATTACTTCAATCTTGATTTAGATCTTCAATAAGATCAGGTGCATTCGTGTTAATCTTATATGACAATATTTATAGTTTGCTACATAATATTTGCATAGTTTTAAAATAAACTTAAAAACAAAATGTGCTTAACCAGTTCATTCTGGATGTGATTGTTATAAGCTACTAAAGCCAAGCCATTTCCTCAGAAGAGAGAGGAATCAGCTGAAACTGGTAAAACAAAGCTATTCACTATTTCCTCCACCTGAGCACACAAACATAATGCCAGTTCTAGGAGCCGCTCCAATTTGCATTTAGAGTCCCTAAAGGAAGCGTAATTCTTTCCCAAAATATATTTCAATTCAGATAAGAATTCCTAGCCAAACTACAACCATTTCTAAATGCTTGCTGAGAATTTTGATCAAATGAGCATTCAGCAATACTGAAAAGATGCACAAAAAAAGCCCTTTTCAATGGATTAATTATTTCCTAACAACTAGCTGCTATATTTGAGAAATATTAATATTACAAAAGCTTAGGGACGCGGTGGCTCAGTGGCTAAGAAGCTGAACTTGTCGTTCAAAAGTTGGCAGATCAGAGTTTGAATCCCTAATGCTGTGTAATGGGGTGAGCTCCTGTTACTTATCCCAGCTTCAGCCAGCCTAGCAGTTCGAAAGCATGTAAAAAATGCAAGTAGAAAAATAGGGACCACCTTTGGTGGGAAGGTAACAGTGTTCTGTGCGCCTTTGGCGTTTAGTCATGCCAGCGACATGACCACAGAAACATCTTCGGACAGTGCTGGCTCTTCAGCTTTAAAACGGATATAAGCACCGCCTCCTAGAGTCGAGAGTGACTAGCACATATGCGCAAGGAGAATTAATATTACAAAGTGACCTGAAGTGGCAAAAGAAAAATTGTTTAGATATGGAATCATATTTTAGCTCACCTGCTAAAGTAAGTTTTCACCTCTCCTGTTTTGCATTTAAAATACTAGCCTTTCTATGAAATATTGTATCTACTTCCCATGCCATTAAGAAAGCTGTATTGTTATTACCTTTGTGATGGTCAGGTACACTTATATGGATCATACAGATTCAAACTGGATGTCTGCTATGACTTTTTCTAATCCTATTCACTTTGAATCAGGCTCTTAGGAGACCAAATTCATAAAATTTAGAAATGCATATTTTTTATAACATATAGCATTATAGTATAAAGATATGACCAGTATTCCTAGATATTTCAATGCTCGGAGGGAAAAAAAGTTTTCTAAACTTTTAGACACACCACAAGATGGCACCAAAAGACTAACAACCGTAAACTTAATAATTTGCAACAAAAGGTACTTTGTCAAGAATTTCATCTGAAAATGCTAGAGGTCAAATATATTATTAGCATCTTTGAATAATGCTAATACAGATATTATAGATATACATATATTTCTTGCAAAAAAAAATGGAAAAGTGTTGTAGGCTAATCAAAGCACCCAAATGAATTCTGCACAGAGGTATGACAGAGAAGCTATTTTGATTCAATAGGCAAAGTCATTGGACTAGAAATTGGGAGACTATGAGTTTTAGTCTTCCATTAGGCAGTAATCACCAGGAATCAAAACTGATGGGAAGGCGAGGAGAAGGAAGAGGAGGAGATACATTTTGGGAAATAAGAAAGCCCCACAATATTTTTTTCTAGCTTGATTTATTAAACTATGTAAGTCAGCAGCATCTATATACATAAAAATGTGCACATGTCATGATATGAAAGTTGTATGTGAATTCTGATACATCTGATATAGCATGTTATAGATACTGAAGGCAAATAAAATGTTCTCAATATTTATCAAAATAAGGTCATTTGTTAACATAATCTGTTAATAAAGCATACACGCACATCTATCTATTGCATTATTCTCTTTCATGGGAAGCAATTTGTGGAGAATCAAAGAAATAGTAAGCTAAATAAATCAAATTTGTGACATAAGAAAAAGGAAAACATATAGAACTGATTTACTTTACCATTAATTAATATCATTAATTATGCCTCTACATGTATTTCTAACCCTGCCAAGCATATTTGCTTCTGCCACTTCATACTCTGCTTTTTGGCTTTAGCATTTTGCTTTGAAGGTATCAACCAAACATGACTTTCTCATTCTTTTCCTACTATCAGCCCTATGCAGTAGGCTAAACCAGGAAACCAACTTTGCAAGTTTCATTGGAAATATATTTGATACATCCCAACAAACAGAACCTTGAAAGTCCAGTGTTTTCCTTTTCCTTATGCCCCAGAGAGTTGAGGAAGAACCAATCTGAGTTTCCTAATGTTTTCTTTGTTTCCCTGCCTTCAGGCATCTTGGTATACATTTTTTTTGAAGCCACCTCTGCTTACTTTCTCCAATATCACCTCTTGTGAACAACTCACTCCTCTTTTATATATTGTTTACAATTTGATTCTGATCCTCTCATTCTATATAACTAATTCATCTCAGTGTACTTTTGCATTCAGTACACATTTATTCAACAGCCAATCATTCTTGGTTCACTATTTCTTCTTCTTATACCCCATTTTCATTCCATTCAACATAAACTTTCTGTTTATTCTGACAGGTCCAACTCTTATTTCCATATTTTAAAATGAGCAAAGTCATATTCCTACGCCACAGCTGTTTCACTTGTTTTGACAAATATTTATTCCTCACATTTCTGAGTACTATTTTCTACTGCCTTTTTGCCATCATTTGCACATTTTAAAGAATTCATATCCATATCCCATTCTTAAGTAAACATTCTATCAAGTATACAAATGCATGGACATGTTCTAATCTTTCACCATTTAAGTATTGGCATTCAATTGTTTTTACCATTTTGCCTATCTCACACATCTAGTTTGGCCTTTTGATACATTAATTTTCAGTTACAGTTCATACTCCACCGTGTTTATATAATCTACATTAGCGTTTCTCAATTTCAGAAACTTTAAGATGTATGGACACCAACTCTCAGTATCCTCCAGCTCGTAAAAAATCAAGGATTGGCTTATTCACAAATGAGTTTACACATGAGTATATACAGTAGATTTATAGTCCAAGTATTCTTTCTTCCTCCAGTTCGCTAACTTTAGAAATTAATTTTTCACATCATACTCATGATCTGAAAATACACAAAAAAATGTGCATTTTTCTTGATTCATCAACAAAAGAAACTATGTATCTAAAATCACAGAATATGAATTGACACCAGACTTACAAACTTTTATCAAATGAGTAACTTGTTAGGGAATGGAGCTTGTAACAATAGAGACCCCTTGAGTTGTGGTCCACTAGCTAACAGATGTTTAAGAATTAATCTACAAGATAGGATGCCTTCAAAAGTTGTGGATGCCCCATTACTGGAGATTTTTAAGAATAGTTTGGACAAGAGATTGTCTGGAATGGTATAGGACCCTGATGGCGAACCTATGGCACACGTGCCACAGGTGGCATGTGGAGCCATATCGGTGGGCACACGAGTGTTGCCCTAGCTCAGATCGAGCATGCATGCACGCGCTGGCCAGCTGATTTTCAGGCCTTCCAGGCTTACCGGAAGTCAGGAAATAGGCTGTTACTGGCCTCCGGGGGCATGGGGAAGGCCATTTTAGTCCTCCCCAGACTCTAAAAAAGCCTCTGGAGCCTGGGGAGGGTGAAAAACAGGCTTACCTGACCCACTGTGCCATCGTATGCCAAAAACAGTGAGAGCGCGGAGGGGTCACATGCGCATGCGCGGGGGGCAGGGTGCATTGAATTATGGGTGTAGGCACGCATGTGCGCAACCCCCTCCCCCCATGCTCACCACAATTTTGGCCTGTGATGGCAAAAAGGTTAGCCATCACTGGTATAGGATTTCCTGCTTGAGCAGGGAGGTTGGACTAGACCTCCAAGATCCCTTCCAACTCTGTTATTCTATTACAATAGTTCCATCACACTACAACATTTCCATCTTAGTGGTGTATAGCATTTTGCAGTAACATTCAGCCTTCACAGTAGTGAGATTAAAGATTTCTTTGTTCGTTTATGTGACAGTCAGTTCTTGGCAGCTGTCTTGAGGAATGGTACAGGTGGATCAGTTCAAAAGGGAAAGACAGAAAAGCTGCACCATCATTTTGCCTAATGACGACAGTCCCTCAAGAAAAGACTCAGAGATAATAAACTTCACTGGATGGGCAGAGATCACAGGAAATAGGTAGCCAGGCACATATTCACCTCCTGAACTTTATACACTATACCTGTGATGGAGAACCTATGGCACGTGTGTCACAGGTGGCACACAGAGCCCTCTCTGCGGGCACATCAGCTGTCGCCCCAGCTCAGCTCTACCGCACATGTATGTGCCTCCCACCGGCCAGCTGGTCTTCAGGTCTCTGCTGCACATGCGCAAGGAGCGAGGCGCATTTGGGGGGCACAAACATGCTTGGGGGGGCTCGCATTGCATTTTGGGGTTTTGCGTGCACCCCACCCCATTTTGGGCCTGAAAAGCCTCCTGCACCAACCTGGAAGCCAAAACCGGGCATTAGGGGTTGGGGCGCATGTGTGGGGATGTGTGCGCAAGCACAGGGACATGCGTGCATGTGCAGTGGCATGTGTGCATGCATGGGACCATGTGCACATGCACGGGGCGCTCGCATTGCATTTTGGAGGTTCATGCACATGCGCCTGTATTTGCACACATGTGTGCTTTGGGCACTTGGCACCAGAAAGGTTAACCATTACTGCAGATTACCACAATCACTATGCTGGTTTAGATAATGGTTTCTGCTAGAAGGGAAATTATCCTCTGGAAAGGACATGAACATTCTTTCTGTATTTACATAGAAATGCATTAAAAATAATTAAATTAAGGTGTAAGATATTTCCCCAATCCCAAATTAAGATGCAAGAAAGAAATACAGCCGATTTCCATTTTAATGTAAGCAATAACAACTAAAAAGCTTATGATTCGCTTACTTGAACGTCTTAAATATTCACGTAAATGAATATAACTGGAATTTTGCCACATGAGTAAAACTGCTGCACCGGCTAGGAAAAGAACTAAATCAACTCATTTTTCAATAGAATTATTTATTAAAGAACTCCAAGTAAATATATGAAAGAAGCCAGGACAGAGAAATTTAAAAATCATCAGTTGCTTTCAAAATGAAATAAGATTAGTAAAATAAGATTAGCTGGATAAACTTCTGAACACTCTAAATATAAGAATATTTTACCAAAGCAGGTACTCTCAGAATCTCTTTAACGTAATTCTTAGTTACAGAAGTCACTTCTATATGCTTGTAGAATTTTGCCTAGATATAAATGATACCGAAAGAGGAAGAAAATTACATTTATCATTAATGTACACCCAACGATAATGAGTAATTCCTCCCTCTGCATATACATACTTGTATAGCTATATTTGACAGCCACTATGATACTATTCATTGCTAACTGCTAGTACCCGTACACTTTCAGAGACATTTAAATGTAATACACATTAAACATAATATGACTCCATTAGTGACTTATTACCTCCATCCATCTGAATGTGAGTAATCCTAATCATGTTTATTACATCTTATTTTAATCCAGCTCTACAGATCATACTTTTCCATGTTGTCTATTTTAAATAATAATTTCATTTCAGGCCTATTAACGCAAAGGATATGTCAAAACTATATGCAATCAAAATCTGTATCTGATAATTAATTAATTAACCTTAAATCTATCTACAGAAAAATATTGAGACAGGATTCTTTCCGTCATCTCCTCAACTATGGCACAACCATGCACATAATTGCATTCCCCCCCTCCCGCTATGTCCTTGTGACATTGCCTCCCTCTCATCTCCAGCCCGTACCTGAAGCAGTTTAAAGTTATCCTTAGCAATTCCAGGGTGAAAATAGTGTTCTTTCTTCTTCCAACACTTTTTATAATGTTGGTTTATAATCTAGCAGTGATGGCTAACCTTTTTGCCATCGCGTGCCAAAAGCAATGGGGAGCATGGGCTGGTCGAGCGTGCAAGTGCCCACACCCATAATTCAATGCGTCCCGCCCCCCATGCATGCACGTGTGACCTCCCTGTGCGACCCCACTTTTGGCAGGTGATGGTACGGTGGGCCCAGTAGACCCATTTTTTTGCCCTCCCCAGGCTCCAGAGGCTTTCTAGGAGCCTGAGGAGGGTGAAAGCAGGCTTCCTTACTCCCCCTGAGGCCCTCTGGAATCCAGAAATGGCCTGTTTCCCGATTTCCAGTGGGCTCAAAAGGCCCAAAAGTCAGCTGGCCTGTCACACGTGCCATAGGTTCACCATCATGGATCTAGCACATGTCACTGATGATGTGTCAGGGCTTCACACACTGTCAGGGCTTGGGATCTATCCAGTCCTATTTGCCTCTTTGGTGCTTCTTTCTATCATGAGAAACTGGGATCTGCATTCCAAAGCATTTAGACTTTGATTGTAGGAGAGACCAGAAACTTTTGCAGGAACATTTACCAACCTGGGTGATGATGGGTGCTTTCTGAAGCAAATGCCATGTTTTATGAAAGCTTCTTTAAACTCAGGTTTAGCAATCCTTTAAAAGAATACTAGACTTTTGTTTAAACCATAAGGCTGGACCTAACCCCATGCTATGCAGCAAATTAATTTAATCTGGAAAAGAGCTTTTGTTTTGCCTGCTCTGAGCTACTAGTTCTATAATATGCCATTGAGTCTTTTATGAGTCTCCTGTTTATTCTGCTGAGAAGGAGTTTACTATGGTATGGCCAAACCTTGTACTTGTTTTATTCTTCAGAGGAGATGCCATTTTGCCTGTTTTATTCTGGCTTGAGCATAGCTAAATGTCATGACAATGGTTTTGACCTTCACATGCGTTTACAAGGCATTCAGTGAAGTGCGACCAACATATACAAATTAAAATAAATCTGCCTCATTTCCCATGTAGCAATTGGCTTCTTTTTTCAACGTACTTTTAAATGATAGGTTAGCATAGCTGAGCAGAACATTTTCCACTACATTAGCACATTTGCCAATTCCTAGTGTATACGTCTATAAAAATGTACAGGTGTACATTAAATGAGTCTTGGGCCTGGGCGGAGGGTGTTTTAGCCATGTTACCTCCACAGATGCTGCAGTGTTATAAAGTTGTTACATGTCATTGCACTCCATGTGGTTGTTCTAATATTTATGTCACCCCCATAAGAGTGCAACCCACCTGCAATCCTTAGGAGGGATTCTATTTCAAGCTTGAATTGTGGAAGCAAGTTATATTAATAAAATCCATAGATTTACTCTTAAATATATTTAAATTTACGCTACAAAATTGAACAAAGCATTGGGCAGAAAATAAACATAAAAACTTCTGAATATAACAGAAGTTCTTTTATGACAGCATAAAAGTCTTTGTTTCTTGTTTTATGCTGAGGAGACAAAAAGGCACATCTCTTTTTACCAGACGTTTAATTATGTCTTTATATACATTATTTCAAATGTTTGATTCCATTCTAAAATTGAATTAAAAGTCAGTATATTTACATTTTCTGTTTTTTATTGCTGTTAATACATTTCATTTTCCAATGTATAGAAATCAGAATATAAATCTACAACTGAATAAATATATTCTTAGTGAAGATATTTCCTTATTGTTGGAGCACAGTTGTCACTATTAAAACTGAAACTCTTACGTATAATGAACAATATTATTTTTGTTTGAGATCTGTGATTTTTTTAAAGGACAATTAACTCTTTAAAAATCAAAATAGTGAATGACTTAAGTTTTGTTTACAGAATGTTAACTTCTACTGTGGGATTAGAAATTTATGTTTTGGTGAACAATGATAGAGCATGAAAGTTCTAGTCCTAACTTATATTCTTATTCTTAGTGAGTTTCAAGGATTGGCAGTAACTAAACGAAATTTGAAATCCCCTGAATGATATTCAGACATTTCACTCTGAAGTAATGGCAAAAAAAAAAGTTAATTATGTCATAAATTTAACATCATTTACCTTTCGCATCATAATACAGATAGTCAAAAAATAAAAAGCTACCAAAACAACTAACAGAGTAAGTGACAAGCTAAATTGCTCTTAAATTTGCCTTAAGAAACAGCATTGTTCTGAGTCCCTATAGCAGGGGTAGGCAACCTTAAACACTCAAAGAGGCACAAAGGTTCTGAACCAGCCACAAAGGTTCTAACTATGTTCAATTCTAGAGCCGACCAGAAGTCCGGTTCCCCCATCACAGTCTTCACCTAGCACTGCATCCTTTTCCCCCTGCTGATCAGAAGTCTGGTTCTCCCACCATAGAGTCTCCTCCTAGCACAGTGTCCTTTTTCCTTTGCCGACTGGAAGTCCGTTCCCCCACCATAGAGTCTCCTCCTAGCGCAGCATCCTTTTTCCTCTACCTGTCCTAACCAAAAGTCCTATCAATTGTGGAGCCAACCAGCAACAGAGAGCCACAGCAGAGGGATGAAAGAGCCACATTCAGCTCCAGAGCCACAGGTTGATGATCCCTACCCTTTAGTAACTTAAAAGAGACAGGAATCAACAGATATACTATAAAAGTGGAAGAATATTGAATTATAATGCTACATTAAATTATAATTTGAAAGTCTTTTATTAGGTGATATGTTGTATGCATTTAATACATGATAAATTATCAAAGATGCATAATGGCATGTCAAATATCTGTTGGAAATGTAAATCAAAAGCATTTTTTATTACCTTTGGTGGACATATAAGAAATCTAGGGGTTATTGGGATCAGATATGTTTGACTTAAGGCAGCAAACTTATCCAACACCCCTTCCTCCTACTATTTTCCCCTTAACAACCACCACCCTGTGATATGAGTTGGGTTGAAAGATAGTGACTGGGAGAGTAACTGGTCCAAAATCACCCAGCTGGCTTTCATGCCTAAGGCAGTACTAGAACACACAGTCTCCTGGTTTCTAGCATGCTGCTGCCTTTAACCACTATATCAAACTCTCTATTTCTGATTACTCTTAGCAAATATAAAAAAAACTTGTATCAAAGAACGATCATACCAGTTATTCAGGTGAAATCTGGGCTTTGACTCTTTAATAAGAGATCATAGAATCACAATGGCAAAGAGAGGCTATATATTTTATGCTACTTCCCACGGTGAATTAACCATTCTAATTACTCTACCCAGCCTTATGGGTAGAATCCAATTTGCAGACTATTCTGCAAACTTGCACAGTGACCTTGGTCATGAAAAAGTGACTACATGAATGTTAATGTTAGGATAGTTGACTTCTGTCAATAAAATGTGGAATAAAGCTATTTCACATTTCTTTCTTTGAGACAGAAACTTGAGAAACAAATGATCTACTGACCCAAATTCAGTATCCAAATCACATATCTCAAATCCATTCATGTTGGGTGGCTAATACATTCAAACAAACAAACACATACATACAAACATACATACATATATGGTGGTCCACAAAATGAACCATTGCAATTTTATGCATGTCAACCTAGAACTAAATCTTCTTGAGATTTCTCCTCAAGATATTATTTTGCTATAAAAGGAGACAACTTCCAGCATTCGCTGCTTGTTTGAAGCTGCAAGAATGGAAGTGAGTTCCAAGTTCCAATTCAGAAGGGTAAGTTTATGTCTGGCAATCACACGTAGTATTTGAATACTACGAAGAGTTTTCAGAGTGTCACATTCTCTTTCTCTGTTCCTCACTGTGTATGACAGACACAATATAAAATCAGAATTTTATGAAGGTCATAAATAATAAAGGGAGAATCATCTTTGATCCTTCAAAAAATAATGGATGAATCTCAGTGAGCCCATTCTTCGTAACTACTATGCAAGCCTTCCTTCCTTCCTTCCTTCCTTCCTTCCTTCCTTCCTCCCTCCCTCCCTCCCTCTCTTTGCTTTCTGCAACTTTCTTTTTTATTCCTCATATCTTTTTCTTTACATTTTTTGTCCTTCACTTGTGTAAACATTTAAAAAAAAATATTAAAAAATAAGGTATCACTGGGAAATAGAGAATTTTAATCACACCTTAGGTGCAAAGCCAACTGGGTGACCTTGGGCTAAGTCACTCTCTCTCAGCCCTAGAAAGGAGGCAATGGCAAACCACTTCCAAAAATGTTGCCAAGAAAACTCAGCGAGTTGTCCAGGCAGTAACCAGGAGTCAACACTATCAGAAAGGGTCAAAAAAGAAAAAGAAACAAAGAAACCCCACTCGAATGCAGCATTACAAATGAAGACTTGCTTGCGCTTGGGCTACAAACACAGAAGCTGTAGATATTTTCATACCTATTAAATGCTCTTTTTAAAATGAATGGATGAATAAACAAGCTGTTCTTTGTTGTGGGGTCTGGTCTCTGGAATAGTATCTCTGCAGAGACAACTGTAACTTCCACCCTGATAGATTTTCAGATTTATGTATTCTCCGAAGTTCTGGAGTAGGGTGATTTGCACACCCTGTTGGTTGCATTTTTTTCTTCTTTTTTGCTATTATTTTAAAGTATGAAACTGATCAAAGTTGCTTTGAACTAGGCCAGCCTTTAACTTTAACAAGCAATGTATTCATTCATCTCAGTTATTATAACAAATAATTAAAAGATATGTAACAAATGATGAAAAGACAAAGCTTTTCCAGTTCAATACTTTATTCTACTAAATGATTGCACAAAACTATTGCTCGATTTCTGAACTATGTTTTGGGAATAATGATGTTGCAAAATTGCCATATACACAGGGATGTGTAATTCTATCTTCCTCCTTCTCCTTCACCCAAGACATGGGATCAATGAAACATACTGGAATGGAGGCTCTCCCCTTGGCAGACCAGCAAAATGGGGAAAGAATACAATAAATTATATCAACAGCAGGAGGAAATAAGAATGTTCTGCTTCCATTCCTAGATTCATTTAAAGAAATGGAACCTCTGCACTTTTTTTATAAAATAATTGACTCTATGGTCTGCCTTTTTTGGGGGGGAGGGTGTTCCTCAGATACCTCATATCTGAAAAGGAAATTATATAGATCTGAAAAAAGAATCAACGCCAACTAATGATTGTCTGATTCAAAGAAATGTGAGATAGGACATCTGAATAGCTTCATTAATTTTATTATTTTTACTAATTTAGGGTTGTCAAACCTTAAAAAAAATATTTCTAATTCTGGAAGTGTGTGAACTCTGTGAAAAGCAAATGCAAGTTAAATTACTGACTGGAATTTTGGTAGGGACACCTAATCAAGATTAGCTTCATGATTCTTAGATTTCATGTGTGTCATTTATTAGCTTTAGCTGTACAGTCCTCTGCATTTGTTCAACAGGACTATGACAGTTAATAGGATTACTAGAGTTATTAGGACTACTACTAGTTAAGAAAATGGGTACAGCAATGCAATTTAATAGCAGATTAGGCATTTTTATGTTGAGTTTTCTTATTTAAGCCATCCATTTATCCTGGACCCAACTGTAAGAAATTAGAATAATGCATTGATTCAGGAATAGATTGTAGTGGTTTGATTAGAAGACAATATTCCCTCCTTTATCATATCTTTCCTCCCTTTATACTCACACATTCACTGCTAGTGCATGTAAATCTATCATGCTATGTAAGTAATAACACTTTTTATTTTAAATAAAAAAACACCATATTCATGGTATAGAATCAGACTTTCCTGGATTCTAATTTGTACATCATTTGGAGGGGGGGGGGATAAGAACTTTGGGCACAAATTTCTTCCAATCTGAATGTATACTTCACTGGAGATTTAAAAAAGTCTAATATCATGGTGAAGAGATTGGATTAGTTACTTGAGAGATAGGCACAGTGGTGGGATTCAGCCAGTTCACACCACTTCAGGAGAACGGATTGTTAACTTTCTGAGCAGTTTGGTGAACTGGTTTTGGAAGAAATCATTAGAAAAGAGAACCGGTTGTTAAATTATTTGAATTATTTGAATGCTCAATAAGTATACATTGAGCTATGTGCTAGTAGGAATGCAGGAGCCTTTTCTTAGATAGTCAATTCCTTTGGATAGCAGATGGACATAGATATTTTAAATAAAAAAATAATGTGAACCCTGAGCCAGTGATATCACCATATGCTTCCCTAAATAATGTTGACATGTTTCCCATATTGAAATCACATACTGTCCAGTTTGTCAAGATTCCATCTTGCTAGCTTAATTACATTACAAAGGAATATTACCACTGCATTATGCTGCATTAAAGTCATACAATTTTGAGCAAGGATGTCAAATTAGTATTTCAATTCATATGCAATCCCACCCCCCATCAATTGCACAAAAATTAAAAAAAACAACAATGCTTACTTTGGAAAAGGGGTTTCTTTTCTTTCTTTATTTCACAGTAATGGCATTTGTTGCTGGCAGAAAGGAAACACCCCCCCCCCCATATGTAGTGCTAAAAGAAATAAAACTTTAAAAAATCGTAAAGTTTGATTTTATGTTGACTGAAGTTACTGGCCCTCAGAAAAATATTGCACATCACTAGCATGGTTTACTTGAGACACTGCTACTTTAATCATTTCTGTGATAAAACAGCAAGTTAAGCAGAATTTCAAAAGATTCTTCTAGGACATTTACACTGCAGTACAAAATTTGTTTTATGAACCCAATATCCGGGAATCTCCTGCTCAGACAATTTTGTCAGGGGTATCAGACAAATACCAATTTTAAACAGATATAAGAAATGCTTGCTTATTATAAATTAAAATTCCTATGGCTCTATT
The DNA here is from genome assembly GCA_030761175.1 of Masticophis lateralis. NCBI lineage: Eukaryota > Metazoa > Chordata > Lepidosauria > Squamata > Colubridae > Masticophis > Masticophis lateralis. Next base: position 80,744,228 of record JAUDYJ010000003.1, on the reverse strand, counting down.
TCATGTCTGTTAGCAAAAACGTCCATAGAGTATGGTTAAAAAGGTGACGTCAGTAGCCATAATAAAGCAACTGGAGCTCCACCATAATTAAAAAAAAAAAAAAAAACAGGTGGAACTTTGATTGCGACATCATGGCTGCCATCTTGACTTTTCTCACTCTAACTTTCAGATAACCCTGCCTATTAAATAATAATAATAAAAAATAAACTGGATATTAGTGCAGACAGCCATGGAGAAGGCTTTGAAAAGGCCATTCAGAAGTTGTTACAGAAATAACAAAGACAGAAGACTTCCTCAAACCCTGGAAAAGTGAGTGTTCCTCCTTGATTCACCAGACTATAAGAGGGAGGGACGGTGAAGTACAAGCAGATTTGCAAGATTCTGTTGCTATAACCTATCTCAGAGTACTGTTATTGTCTTCCTATGCAGTCAGTTTCTGGATCTCAAGGCAGAATATTTTGTAAGGCTGACAACTACAGATAAAATTATGGAGGAAAAAAACCCAAAATATCAAGGGTAAGATTGGTAAAGTGCTATTTCCTTTGTGACCTCTCTCTCCCACACAATTTTTGTATCCGAATGTTATTAGATTAGATTATATCTGTAATGGTGAACCTATGGCATGCATGCTAGAGGTGGCATGCAGCGCCCTCTCGGATGGCACATGAGCCATCACCCCAGTTCAGCTCCGCCGCGTATGCATACGTCTCCTGCCGGCCAGCTGGTCTTTCAGTCTCTGCCATGCAGAGACAGGGCGGGGTGAGTGCAAGGAGGTCATGTGCAAATACACAGGACGTGAGCAGGTAGCATTTGCATGACATGTATGTGGGGTGCATACACAGGGGGTGCGCGCATTGCATTTTGGGGGGTTTGGATGCATGCGCACACTTGCATGGATGCACGCATGCTTTGGCCACTTGGACCGAAAAGGTTAGCCATCACCGGACTATATAGTAAAACACCAAGTTTACAAGAAATTATTTATTATAACCATCCATTATTCAGATTGTAGCCATGTTGTAGCCATGATTGTAGACCTTTCTCCATTAAAAAAAACAAACCTCTTTCTACATAGTGAAAGAATAAAAAACCAACTCTAAAGTGTTTCTGTTTTGTTTTGCTTTTAATGATGGGGAATATTTACATACTAATCTGCAACGGAATTATTTACAATGTACTACCCACTATCAACTGCAAAAGAAATGTGTGCATTCAGCTTTAGGGAACATGACTTGCAAATACCATCAAATAAAACAGTTTAAATCAGTCTTGTACATCAAATAAGGATTATGAAAATCTTAACCTTTCAAAAAGCCTATAAAAGCACTTTTGTCCATACTTCCCTGAAATTTTATTCCGCTAGTCATTGCTGACTATAGGTGGCAGTGCTCTGTTTCAAGGCCATTGAGCCAGCGCTGTCTGAAGAAATGTCTATGGTCATGTGGCCAGCATGATGTTACTGAGTACTGTTACTTTCCCCACCTAAGTGGTATCTATTTATCTACTTGCATTTGCAGGCACTGGAGCAAGGACGGGAGCTCATCCCATCACGTAAAGCTCAGGTCTCGAACCTGAGCTGCTGGCTTTTCAGCCGACAAGCATAGCATCTTAACCACTACATAGTTAGATGCCACCCTACCTATGTAATACATCTATTCTATTAATAATAGCTTCCAGGCATTCTATAGTTTTACAATTATCTTAAAAGTTAAATGACTTTTGTACATCTACAGGTCTATCTGCAAGCCTACTTACAAGTGTATTTTTACTTGCATTGCTAACCTTCATAGATCAGCAAATGTAATAAATAATAAGCATCACAAGATTATTTTAGATAAGGAATGATTCACCACAGGACAAAATAAAAGGGGAAAGAAGGTATAATTGCTTCCTCCTCCCAATCTGTTGCTCTCCAGATGTGCTAGATGACAAGTTTCAAAATCTTCAGCCTGCATGGACATCTTACAACTTGCAATACAGCACACCTAGAGGGTACAAGATTATGAAAGCATGCCTACACTGTAGCCTCACATTTTCAGAGAACTCAGCAATCTTTATAGATAATAAAGCTGTGTGGAAAAATAAGATAAAATTTTAAAAAATCCCCCTTGCAATCCATTCTAAAATGTAAATGCTTCTATAGCACAGATTATAAGACACCCTTGCTAACAGATTGGTACTCAAACCACACTTCACAGTAGCCTTTTCTTAGGAAGGGGAGAAGTTCTGCATATTCTGATCCAGTCATGCAAGAGAGAAATGGGGGAGGAGGAATGGATGGTGGGAGGAGTAGAAATAGAATATATGTAAGGCAATCTAATTAAGCTTGCAATCCAATCACAGTTAAACATCTCATTTCTTTCAATAAAAATGTAAGTCATCTCCAACTTTATACCCCAAATTCTTAGCCAAAGTAGCTGCTAGTTTTTATCATTGTCATCAGTAGGATTTTAAAGTACAACCAAGGTTGGGCTGCATAATGAGAATTAGTTAGAATGTTAATAAATTTTGATGAAAGGCCTGAAACTGGTAACCGGTAGTTTCATAAACCCAAATTCAGCCCTGGCCAAATGGTTAATAATTAAGAAAAAGGGGAGTGAGCAGAGTAAAACAAATGAAAATTATATAAAAACACCATTTGTGAGATGAAAATAAAAGTGGTTTTTTTTTAATTTCATCTTTTTATTTTGCGAATAAGACCACAACTTAATTACCGGATAACAATCTATCCATTGTAGCCTGAGTTTTAGAATGAAAACTGATTAAACTTCTGGTGGACAGTGCTTAAAAACAGCAAGTAATAAACTACAATATAAGAATTTTGTTTCTGTTTTACTGTTTCCATACCAAAAAGAATAAAAAATAAAAATGGAATCATGGCAGGATTCTCGATACGTTTTACAGATCAACAAGGAGTTTTGTAGCTTACTGGATCACTGTAAGGTGCTTTATTGGAGACTATTGAGAAACTGCAGTAGGTAAAATATAGCTTCCAAATTGCCAGTGGCTAGTCCTGGTTTGGCAGTATATGCCCAATCTGTAAGAGCAGAATTGGTTAACAATAGGTTTCTGGATATAGTTGAAAATACTGGTTTGTTTATTTATTTATTTATTTATTTATTTATTTATTTATTTATTTATTTATTTATTTATTTATTTATTTTATCCGATTTATATGCTGCCTTTTCTCCGTGAGGATTTAGGGTGGCTCACAACAATAACACCACCAGTCCAGATTAAAATTCAGACAATAAAAACTAAAATTTCCATTAAAACCCCATTCAGTCCAGGCCAGCCTGGTGAAACAACCATGTTTTAAGGTCACGGTGGAAAGAGCGAAGGTCGGGGGCTACCTGGAACTCCAAGGGGAGCTGATTCCAGAGGGTAGACTTTATCTATAAAGTCTCTTCGCTGTTCAACTCTTCAATTTTCATAGGATTGCTGTCTCCAAATAAAGTATTCTTACACTATGAGTTGGTTTATTCCCCATATAGTCTGGGAGAGTGTTTCTCAACCTGTGGTCTGTAGACCCCTGAGGGGCCATGATGCCATCACCAGGGGCTTGAAAAATGTTATGATTTACATATTGAGTTAAGTCTTGGGAGTCCATGGCCATGGTCTGTGCCCAGAAAAGGTATTTAAAGGGGTTCCGTGGAGAAGAAAAGGTTGAGAACCACTGGTCTGGGGATGGCAGCACAGAGAGAAGCTTTCATCTTTGCCACTCCAAATCTTTGGAAGTCTCTTACTTTTTAAGAGAAGATGGCTCTTCCATAGTGATCTTTCAAAACAAGGGAAGGAATTTGTTCTTGTTGAGCCTTTGGTAAATTGACAAAATGACAATTACTATGTTTGTCCCTGGAGTTTGTCAGTTCTATGTTTCTGGCTATTAAATGACCTTGTGATCTATAATTTTATGATGATTTTAGAGCTGGAGAATTTATTGATATTTTATTGTTGGGAGCTGTCCAAAGTCTGGTGAAGCAGAAGGCATATGAATAATGCAAATATATAAATAATATATATATCAGCAGCAGGAAAATAGTCTCAATATATTTATTTTTACAAGTTGAATCAAGTATTTCCTTGAGACAGAATACAAATTCCGGAGTAGAAGCATGAAAGCATGAATCATTTGTACCTAGCACACTTATGCTTCCATGGAATTTGTGGATAAATAGCATAGCATAATTCCAGATGCTGTCATAACACATTTTATTTGTTTGTAGATGTATAGTATATTCCACCTCAGTTCCATGAGGTCAAAGGTGGCATACAGAGCACTCCTACAATCTTATGAGTTTGGTTGACCTGAAATAATGATGGATTCAAAGTCATGTAGTGATTTTCCATAGCAGAGGGAAGACACTGTATCCAGGTTCTCACAATCCTAGTCTAAAAGCAATATACCATATCTTTTTTAAGCTGCATGAAAAGTTTTCCAACCAACTTAAAAATCACGACAGTCCTTTACTAGATTGTTCTCTTGTTCAAAATCTAGTCCTTCGGCAGTGAGAATACAATATTAATTAGCATCATTGCATCTATTACATAAAAAGATTCCAGTTCAGCTCTATTAAAAAATATAATTTACATATTTTCTCTGAATCAATCAATCTTTTCCCTCTTGCTTTATTTGTTCCATTCCTGCCTTCCTTCCCCTGTGCCCAGTTGGAGATAAATACAGCACTATGATGCAGAGCGGTGAGGACTGTGGTGCAGTTTAATGAGGAAACTGGATACATCATATAAAATACTTCAGCTACTGATCATTAATCATTTTTTTAAAAGAAAAGAGGTCAGTACTTAATATGAACATAAAGCACACTTCTTACACCTCTTTTGTGTGACTTGCTCAGTGTTTTTCCTCACACTTGTCTGACCCCATGTGCAACTGCTGCAGCCTAGTGGCATTACAGAGCATGAACAATTATTACGATTTGCATTATTAGGATTATAAAAATGCATAGAAAATAAATCACCTCAGCAAAAAAAAATAAATAAAAAGTCAGGCAGCAAACAAGAGTAAGGCTTCATTGTTATTTTCGTCCTTTGGGATATCTTGCTAAAATCAGGAAATGTCTTCCTAAGTACCAGAAAAGGTTATCATTTTTAAATTAACCTTTTCTCTCTTCTGTACTTCAGTTGATTTTAAAAAATGAAGCAATTGTCTTTCTTTCTTTCTTTTTAAACCAGCCATGTTCAGTACCAGGGCTTTTTAAATTAACTTTAATATCAAATTTCTCTGACTGATAATAAAAGAGCAATATGTCCTCTGTGTATCTGGAGACTATGGGTCTTTCAGATTTATCTCCTTTTCTTAGTAATAATATAATACAGATCTGCTCTCAGCACCTGATTCCATTTAAAGGAATGCATTATGGCATTGGGAAAAATTCTGCATACCTTTACAGCACTAAGGACACTACAGAATAAAAATACACACTGTACTCTCCAAGTATACCTGCACACAACATTTGACTGTTCCCACAAAATCTAAAAATCTCTCTCACTGAAACTTATCCCCAACCCAAATATGTCAACATAAACTAGAGTCAGAAGTAACAAAATGAAATGAGCGCAACACAAAGTAGAGAATCTGTATTTTTTTCTACAATTCTCACACCCCTCATAGACAAATCACATCTTATTTGCAAATGTGAAAGAACGAAGCATGTAATGCAATTTGATCTGACATCAAGCCCAATTCTAATAGAGTTAACTCCATAGTTTTAAAGGCTAGGTTGAAATTCAAAACCAGTTTCTTTCCCAGGACTGAACTTTCACATTAGAAACACCCACCTTCAATCAAGTGTGCACGAAGGGATCAGTTTCATTGATCAAAATAGGTTTGAGATGAAACCTTAGCTTCAATAATTTGATTTATGTTCTGAATCACATTGTTCATCCCTACCCACCAAATGATGCTGCCATTTTTTAAGCCAGTGAGAGAGTTTTTTCTCCCCCAAGCAAATGAAACTTGTCCTTCTCTGTTTCTCTGAATATTCTCTGCCCTCCTCCTACTCCCCTTCCCACCTTTCTCTCTCCCCCATTTTTTTTGGGGGGGAGAAGAGGGGTGATGAATATTAGCATAAACATCCGAAATGCAGAGAACAGTAACCTAAGCTCAACAAAGTTTTCACAGCAGATAATTTCAGAAAAAGGCTCAACAAATAGCAAGTCAAAATTTGACCAGTTGGTTATGTAAATATGGAACCATCTACTTTATAAAAGCAAATGCATTTGTCTTTCGTCCTCTTCTTTTAACCACCCAGAATAAAATGATGTACCTCAAAGCTTTTCAAAACTAATCAGCTACACTTTTGAAAACAGACCCCCTCCTTTTTTCTTTCTTTCTTTCTTTTTTCTTTTTTAGATTGTAAATCAGGAATGATGTGAAAGGGGCTCTATTGGGGTGGAAGATGCAAACCAGGATGATAGGTCAGGTACTACTGTTTGTTACCAACCACACATGCTGTCAGTTGGTGGCCTCCTGGATGCCGAAAACTCTGTTTAGCTCAGATAACTACAGCTGGCATTATAATGCACAATCATTTGCTGTAAATTTTGGAGCACGGCACAAAGCAGCTGACAAAGCGACCGACAGTGACTTGCTAGGAGCACAGAGGGGAGACTTGCACCATGCTGCATTAATTTAACACCACATCAAATATGGATTTTATTGCAGCAGGGACAGTGAAGGCAGACACAACTTGCTTTCTCTCTTTTTTTGTGTTCTGTAAATCTCTGATCACAACCTGGGATGGGTGCCTTCTCAACCTTTGGCTGTGTAGCGCTTGACAAATACAGACCAGTAAGTTTAAGTTTCTATGCTTCAAACACTCCTGGAGCATTTTGAAACATAATTTACCCAAAATATATGTGGGGGGGGGAGGGGGAAGAGAAGGGAGAAGGAGAGACATTTACCTCAGAACTGAAAACCCCTACAGGCATTCATCTATAAAGGACAAGGTGAGTTCTGACATGTATGTTTGCCATTCATGCTAAGCCCAGGAGGAGGACTTGGGGGTGGGGGGTGGGTGAACGATGAAGCTTTACAAACGTTGCCTTGAAATTTCTCATCCTCCACCTTTTCCACAACGATGAAATACGTTACTGGCTTTTGGGTTTTGTTTTGTTTTTTTAGTTAGTTAGGTAGTCTTGAACGGAGAGGTAGGGGATTCATATACGCTGCCCCGCATCCAGCTTGGCAGTTCTTTCGACCAGCTTCGCAAATTGCCCGTTTGAAGCAGCTCAGCTTCAGAATACAAGGCGAGATGCTCGCGCAACTTCGGGTTTGAAAGGTTCTTTTGCTAAGACCGAGCGAAAGTTATGCTCGTTTTACACCCCACTGGTTGATAGACTAGAACACGGCACACGGGGATGGGGGAACCCCCCCTCCCCCAAATACAACTCCTATGCCCTTTCCACTACAAAGCCAAAGGCAAGAGAGTCCTTACCTTTTGTTGTGAATCAAGTCGTGTCCTACCCAAAGGCGGCAAGCCCCGAAGTCCCGGACAAATCTTCCTTTTTATTTCCTGCTTATTTTGCCCTCTTCCACTCGGAGTCGACTCGAAACGAATTCAGGCGTCTTCTGCGAGCATCACTTAACTCTGGACAGCAGGGAAAGCGGCGGGGATGGGAAGCGGGGAAGAAGAGGAGGAGGAGGAAGAGAGGAGGAGGAGGGAGGGGGGAATTCGCTGGCTAGCTGGCTGACTCGTTCGCTCGCTCGCTCGCTCTGGCTGGCTTTCATTCAGGGAGTCTGATTAAAAGAAAAAGAAAGAAGAAGGGGGGCAAAAAAAAAAAAGCGCCACCACTCAGGAGAAGAGGAGGAGGAGAGGCAGAGATCAAGAGACAGAGAGAGGGAAAGGTTCTGCTGAGAGAGCCGCAGCCCTTGATGGGAAGGTTACAGAAACTAGGAGAAGAGCAGGCTTTCCCAGGGATTTGCAAGTGAATGTGTGGGAGGGATACAAAGAATCGGGGGGGGGGGCGCTTTGGCTGGAAGATTCGCTCCTCCTGCTCCTGACAGAAGGGGTCTCTGTGCTTCAAGTCCAAGGTAATAATCAGCCCCGTCCGCCCTGCTCGCGGTAAACAAGACACAGTCACAACAACACCACTTTCGGGCTTGATGGTTTGTTTGGGGTTTGTTGTGAGGGGAATGGGGAGAGAGGGGAGGGCTGTCTTTCTGAAATCTTTAATTTCTCTCTCTCTCCCTTTCCCTCTCCCTCTCCCTCCCTCTCTCTCTCTCTCAATCTCTCTCCACCGGGAGACTGCGCCGCTTGTCTCCTCGTCCCATCTATTGCCAGGTGACAAATTAAATTATACTCTTCTCGGAGGTGATACCAGAAGAAATCGCCTTTACATTTTCCGGCCGGCGCACTGGAGACAGGGCAGCATTTAACTGCTGCTCGCTTTCAGCTCTCGCTCTCTCGCTCTCTCTCTCTTGCCATAAAAAAGAGGGAAGCAAAGCTATTATGAGATACTGATCGTGCTGGATTCTTTCCCGGAGACTTCTGCAGAATTTAAATTTTCAGTGCTACTAGTGGTGCAATCGCTTCTGCAGAAGCTAAGGAAAGCAAAAGTCCAACTGTTCGTTTTCTGGCGTTCCTACCGAACTGGCGGTTTTTTGTTTTTTGCTTTTTTGTCCCAGCATCACAAATGCCTGTGTGTGTGGATGGATAACATTGCTTGAATTGCTGCCCTATAGTTTTACTATTCTGCAGATGTCATCCTTTGCACGCATTAAATCTGGAACAGTTGATGCTCTCTCATGCTACAAATTGGGCTGTGCACAATTCCTTTTGGATCAGACTGGACCAAAGCCTCCACATTTTTTTTAAAAAAAATGTTTTTTTAAAAAAAAATTAGGGGGGAGGGCAAGGATTTTTTGCTTCCTAACATATGGGAATGTGCTGCAAAGAGTCCCTTAAGAGTAAACCAAAGGATGTCAGTATTGCTCCATCCAATCTGTGGTATGAGGAAGGTTTGGTGGATGCACTTAAAACACACACACACACAACAACAATAACACTGCTTTCAAGTATGAAAATCAGTACAAGCGTTCACTTAAAATGAAGGAAATTTTCCTACCATGGTAAGGCTGCAAAGTCCAGTAAGTTTGCCACCTATCAACAAATAATTTAAATGGGCTATGGATGTATTCAATTTAAATATGTTTTGGATGTTAACATGCTATCAATTTCATGTTAGAAGAGGCAGTCAAAGCAGCTTTGGATCATATATACAAAATAAAATAAAAATAAAATCAAAAGGCATTACTGTTACATGATAATACAATACTGTAAACAGTAAAAAATAAATAAATGGAAGAGCAAATTATTACTAGCCGAAGCTCCTCTGAGTAAAAAGAAAATGGGAAATTTTGCCATTTTCCTTGATATAAAGACAGATTGATACAAGAAGACTAAGGTATATGGACGAAGAGATCATAGTTAGCCTACTAATTATTTTATTGATTTATTTATTCCATGTTCATTATTTTTTTTAATAATTTGAGGCAGTAAACATACGTAATGTTCCTTCCACCTCCTAATTTTCCCACAACTACAACCCTGTGAGGTGGGGTGGACTGATAGAGTGACTGGTCCAAAATCACCTATCTGACTTTCATATCTAAGGCCAGATTAGAAGTTATGGCCTTTCTGTCTCTAGTCTGGTGCCTTAACTACTAGACCAAAATGGCTCTCTCAATTAGATTTTTATTTGTGTTTATGTGAACAATTAGTAAATTCTGTACCAAATGTTTCCCTGAGTGATTTTAATTATCTCCTCTGATTTAAATACCAATAGAAAAATAATATGTGGAAGAAATGAGATTTGCTACCACTGAACCTTTGAAGCTGTATTGGGTTTTGGGACCCTTAACTTCCTGACCCTATTCTTATAGCAGCTGCAGAAGTACAGTATACTGTTAATGTTCCTCTGTGTAGTCAGTAGGTCTGAACCACCATCAATGGAGAGGGAGATATTCCATGAAAATGATATTTGAAGTAGGACAATTCAAGTTCAAATCCTTGCCCTTTACTTACCTCATTATCTAATCAACTCACAGGAATTAGGACAACATTGCTTCAAGATTAAAAAGAGAAGCATGCATATATGCTGCCCTCAGCTCCCTCAGCCCCAGGTTGAAATACAAATAAATGAAAAATATTTGTTTGTATCTAACGGTTAATGAGGTATTTTCTTTCACTTACGGTACTTTCCCAGTTTGCAGATTAGCCTCCTATGCACAAACACACCAGAGGTGGGTTTCAGCAGGTTCTGACCAGTTCTGGAGAACTGGTAGCAGAAATTTTGTGTAGTTTGGAGAACCGGTAGTAAAAATTCTGACTGGCCCCGCCCCCATCTGTTCTCTGCCTCCTGAGTTCCAGCTCATAGAGAGGAAATGGGGATTTTGCAGTAACCTTCCCCTGGAGTGCGGAGGGAATTGAGATTTTATAGTATTCTTCCCCTGCCACTCCCACCACACCACACTCACCAAACCATTCCACGCCCACCAAGCCACACCCACAGAACCGGTAATAAAATTTTTTGAAACCCATCACTGATACACACAATGCATACAAATGCATAGACAACCCTTAGAATTAAGGTTTATTCCACCCTTTCAAATGTTCTGACTTAACAGACTGAAAAACATGTGGTGAATAATTTTTAAATATCACTATTTTAACTTTACCTTGAATTTATTTAATTGTTCGTGTTATTTTATTTTGTCATTTAATTTCATTATGATTTCATTATATTTGCCTTCCATTTATTTGTAATTGTAATTTTGATTGGTTATATCAATCTAACAGACTAATAGTTTCAGTCAATATTTTAACTGTTTAAGGATGATTTTGGGGTCAATTATTTTATGAATTGCTATGAGTTTCTAATGATTTATCACCATACAAGATGGATGAATGGATGGATTGGTGAGTGGGTGGATGGAATGAATGAATGAATTAGCGAGCGAGCTAAGTAAGCTTTGGGGTCCTCTATTTCACAGCATACCTTTCAGATTCTTGTTCCTATTTTCTTCAAAGCACAAAACATAGGCATTTTTCTTCAAGCCTAATGCTACACTTTCCATGATTCTCAAGGTTGGGCATTGCATAAGTCATACTAAATATTTCTATAAAGCGGTTGTTGCCATTTATCTTGTCTGAGATTTAAACAGCCCTGAGTTACTGTAAATTCCCTACAAAGTTAGCCAAGCATTACAGAAGCTTCCAGCAATCTTTAATATGCCTCCATTTTGTAACAGCAGTTTACCTGCTTGCATACTTACTCACTGTCGGTGCCAAGTGGTACCGACTCTTAAAGTGATATCGGTGCTACAGTTTTTATTAAAAGGGATAATAAACACTATACTTTGAAATAGAATAGTCCATATTCTATTGAGCCACAGGATGGCTTGTCAGTTCAAAGCATAGACCGAGAAGCAATGTATGAAGAAACTATTTTTATTAGGCTGCTAGATGGCTGCAAATACTTCGATAATCACTGGATGAAGGCAAGTGTAGACTTTTCAGTATCTTTCTTTCTGTAATGTAGTTATTATCTAAAGTTTGCAGTTCAGATATAGTGTGCTTGTTATTCCAGTGGGATGTTTTGCTATTATTTGTGACTTAATATCTAGAATACCCAGTACAGGTAGTCCTCGACTTAGGACCTTTTTAAAAAAATGATTCAAAGTGACAATGGCCTTGAAAAAAGTGACTTACAACCTGTATTTGCATGTATGGCTGTTGTACACCCCCACGGTCCTGTCATTGCAATTCAGGCACTTGACAATCAGCTTGCATTTATGAGCAGTTGCAGTATCCCATGGTTATGTGATCATGTTTGTGATCATTTTCGCCAATTTCCAGCAAAACATTGGAGAAGTCAGATTAGTTAATGACTGTAATGATTCACTGCCATACAAATTGTCTAAAACTGGGTCCAAATCGGTTTATGATCACAACAATTTATAATGGAAATTTCCATCCCAATTATGGTCATACATTGAAGATTACCCAAAGCTGTTGAATGCCACCCTTCCCTTAAGAATGTTACTGCTTTCTCCAGAAAAATTCTGAAAATAAATAGTTTATAAATAGTCTTCTCAATTGCATGCTTGAAAAGAAAAGAACATTAGGCCTCTGCTTGGCTTCTATTACAGAAAAAAGGAACTTGTGGTTGGATGGTAGGTTATATTTTTAACATTAACTTTTTATATAGGAAGCACTACATTGGCAAAAAAAAAAAAAATCTGGCAGTTGTTCTGAGATATTCTCCAAATTAGGTCACACTCCTCACAGAATCAAATTCACATTTTCTTCTGCCTTTACTGTTTTTCCACAGGATTTTCCTTCCCGTATCACCTCTTCCCAGAGGGATCTTAGTAGGGCAAATTGAATATCACAGCACCATCAAACATACATACATATCCATTGCCCTAATCCTTTTTTTGGGGGGGCGGGGGGAAGCAACTTTATGAAGAGCAGAAAAAGAAGATCTAATGTACCAAAGAAATTACAAGGACAAGATAAGAAAAGTGGACTTGTTTCCTCATGTTTTTGAGTTGAGCAGGTGTATCATCATGTAAAATTTATGGACGATTGACAATAATAGTCTTATTTTTGCTTCTGTCATTTTTGTATTCTTTTCTGTTGTTTGCTGCAAGATTGCACTCGAGTGGGGCCCATTATCAAAGTTGTTCAATAAATAAACCCTTTATATCATCATCATTTACTTTCCCTCTGCATATTATTTTATACTTTATAATAAAATAATATATGCAAACATAATACTTTTTGTTCTCTGAATTCCTCAAATTTACTCATCAATTCCATCCAACCATATTTTTCTGATTTTTTTTCTTCCTTTTGACTGTTCCTACACACTTGCATACTATATTTATTTACTGTATTTATTTTCATTATTTATTCTCTTTGTAAGATGAAACCATGTCCTTCTGTACTTCTTTCCTTCTGGTCATTTTTTTACCTATATTCATTCATTCTTCAATATACTTCTTTTTGTTTTTCAGACATCCATATCTTAATTTCTACATTCAACTTATTTTTGTGTTTCTCCAGACTTACTCAGTCATCTTACAATAAAAGGGGCAGAACCACAGTATTATATATTGTCATGTTCATGTCTTTCAGTATTCACACTTTGCAGTACCATATACTAACTACACTTCTAACAGGATTTTCATGTGCTAATATTTCTTCATTAATTTTTCTACCTTTAGCAGTAGTGAAATCCAAAATTTTCTATTACTGGTTCTGTGGGTGTGGCTTGGTGGGAGTGGCTTGGTGCGCGTGGCAGGGGAAGGATACTGCAAAATCCCTATTCCTTCCCCACTGCTGGGGGAAGGATATTGCAAAATCTACATTTCCACACCACTCTGGGGCTAGCCAGAAGTGGTATTTACCGGTTCTCCAAACTACTCAAAATTTCCACTACCAGTTCTCCAGAACTTGTCAGAACCTGCTGGATTTCACCCTTGCAGTCCACCCACACTTAGGACTAAGCATAGAGATGTTGGCTCTCTGACTGTGTCCCCTCAAATTCTGCCCCACTGGGTCCCTGCAGACCTTGGACCTGCTTCCTACCCCTGTTGGGTTCCATTCTCTTCTCCCTACCCCATCCCCAATCACTGATTAGTCATTTAACTTTTATTGCAGATTTCCTTCTCCATCTCTTCTTCATCTTTGCAGGCTCAATGACTCCATCCTAGAAGTGGACACCCTTTTGGGAGCAGACACAATAAATTGGGGCTGCTCTGGAATGGTGCCCACTTCCGGGATGGTGTCACATGGCCTAGGGATGCCAAGGAGGTAAGTGACCTGTTCCCTTTCCTCAATACAATCTCCAGAGATTTCTTGCAGGGGTAGGGCTGAAAAGGGTCCCATGGCCTGCAGGGACCCATGGGATGGAAAAGCAGGCCCAAAGACTCTGGGGACACTTGGGGGTTTAAGCAGGTGGTGAAGGAGGTCATGGGAGGCCCCTTGAAATGGCTTGGGCCTGCAAGTTTCCCAGGACCTACCCACCTCAGAGGCACCCTATTTTCTATTTAATGGCCGCCACAATCACTTAATGACCACATCAGGGAAAGCAGGGATAGGGATCATTAAGTAAGGAGATCAGGGAGTGCCTCCCTTAAAAACTATCACAACTTGTGACTGTAATGGACAGGCTTGATTACTGTCATACGTCAAGCAGTGTTCCCATTCATGTACCTGTATTTGGATGTTGAACCAACAATACACCATTTTCTGCATGCAAAAGTGCACATGTGACATTTATGTTTTCAACGAATATACACCATAATACCCACAAATATTCATTATATATTTATTCAAAATCTACATCAAGCAATCAAATGTCATTTTCTTACCCCTATCTTAAACTATAATATCAGTTATGTAAAACACATTAACATATTACATGTTAATTGAAGGGAAGGGTATTCCTTTACCTTCTAATCATAGCAGTTCCTAACCAGCATAGTATGCTACCAAGACGGAAAGCAAGAATCAGATTATTTGATAAGAGGCCATGTTTATCACACTTGTATCAATTCACCTTTCCAATCATCAAAGAGCTTATATAACTATTGCCTGAAGTTGAACATTTCTTTTGTACAATTTAGCACCAGAAAAAAAAAAAAAATTCAGAGAACCCATAAAAAGAATCAAACAACAGCATTTAGAGGTTTCTTAAAAAAAAAAAAGCTTAAAGAAGTTCAAGACAATGCTTAATTTTTAAAGAGAGAAATGAATGTGGATTTCAGCTCTCTGGAACCTAGTTTTTTCTTCTTTTTAATTTAGAATCATTTTCCCCCAAACCCCTTTTATAGACAAGTTACATTTAGGGGAAGAGAAAAAGAAGAAAGTAAGGAGGGGAAAGAAAGAAGAACCCACAAATCTATGTCTGTTCTACTTCCCTTAGTAATTTACATTTTCCAGAATGTGAAATTAACTTGACCTAAAAATGATTATAAGTCTGCTTGGTATAGTGGTTAAGGTATCAGGCTGAAAAACAGGAGACTGGGAGTTCTAGTCCTGCTTTAGGTTCAAAGCCAGCTGGGTGACCTTGGGCCAGTCACTACAAAGGAGGCAATGGCAAGCCACTTTTGAAATCTTGCCAAGAAAACTTCAGGGACATGTCCGGGCACTGACATGAAGACACACACACACACACAAAAAAACCCTTGATCTCATATAATTCAAATTAAGCCCTATCTGAAACTGAGGATATACACCCATCACTTTACCACTGAAAATGGTCACTCTGGTTAGAAAAGATCTCCTATACAAATGAAAAGTCATTTCATGTGGAATATAAGATCATAATTAGAAGTATGCAGTATGTTTCAGAAGAAGCTAATCACAGACGGGGAAGGCAAGCTGAAGCATAAATAGCTTGCTTTATTATTCACCTCAGGAACAGCCACATGTATACCCTGAGAGAAGTGGGGGGGGGGGGGAGAGGGAAAAAAAAGGAGAGAGAAAGAGGAAGAATAAGAGTGTCACAGGCACACAGATGCCCTGAAGCTTGAAGAATGTTCTCTGCATCATAGTGCAAGGGTAGCACAAAGCTCTGATTAAGCCTGGCATTTTTGGAAGATACATGTTGGAAGCAAGACAGAACAACAAATGTCTGCGGCTGGAGTTTTATTCTCCCTGTCAGTAAAGGAGGTCCCTTTCTCCTCCTGAACAGTAACCTACTTCTATCTTCCACTCGCTCTCATGAAATTCCTCTGTACACAGGTTGTAATTAATTCTACCACCACCATTTATTCTGTCATGCAAAAAAACCCACAGTGGTTTTAGAATGAAGTAAGATCCTTAGCAGGAATGCAGTGGCTCAGTGGCTAAGACACTGAGTTTGTTGATCGAAAGGTCAGCAGTTCAGTGGTTTGAATCCCTAGTGCCACGTAATAAGGTGAGCTCCTGTTACTTGTCCCAGCTTCCTCCAAACTAGCAGTTCAAAAGCACACAAAAAATGCAAGTAGAAAAATAGCGACCACCTTTGGTGGGAAGGTAACAGCGTTCTGTGCGCCTTCAGTGTTTAGTCATGCCACATGACCATGCCACATGATCATGGAGATGTCTTCAGACAGCTCTGGCTCTTCGGCTTTGAAATGGAGATGAGCACCGCTCCCTAGAGTTGGGAACAACTAGCATGTATGTGCAAGGGGAACCTTTACCTTTACATTTTAAGATCTTTAGCAGGATGTTTTTCTTCGCTTAATGCAGATCTGATAGGCAGATATGAGACTGCTACAGGGGAAAAAGAGAGAGAGAGAGAGAGAGAGAGAGAGAGAGAGAGAGAGAGAGAGAGAGAGAGAGAGAGAGAGAGAGAGAGAGCACACTGGGTCACTATCCTTAAGTTTGTTCCAAAGTCAAAGGCGTGAATCAGGATAACAATAATACTACATTTTAAAGAGACATGTTCTTACCTTGTCTTAGATAATAGGTCCACAGAACTGAAAACAGAATATGACTTTCTGAATATGGCTATGCACCGATAATAAACATTTTTGATTGCATCCCATTCTGAGCCATCAGAAAATAGTTGGCCTAGTCCATTTTGTCTGAGATCCAAGTCATAACTTTGGTTTGGAAAACCACAAGAAATAAATAAAAATTAAAAAAATCACATAGTTATTAATCATAATTTGGGGGGGATCAAGAATCGTTGATTTCATTCTTCAAGTTTTTGACAAATTTTGAATGGATGAAATCTGACAGCTATAACATTAGAAAGCAGAGTTGTGTGACGCAGTGGTTAGAATGCAGTACTGCAGGCTACTTCTGCTGCCTGCCAGCTGCCTGCAATTTGGCAGTTTGAATCTCACCAGGTTCAAGATTGACTCAGCTTTCCATCCTTCCGAGGTCGGTAAATGAGGACCCAGATTGTTGGGGGCAATATGCTGACTCTGTAAAACCACTTAGAGAGGGCTGTAAAAGCACTGTGAAGTGGTATATAAGTCTAAGTGCTATTCTATTTTTCACCTTTATGCAGAACTTAATTTTATTCACTGATCACCAGGGCTCAGTTCATTTTTCAGTAAGTAAGTTCATTTCTGGGGGGGAAAATAGGGGGAAAAAAGAATAACAAAGAAGAGAGAACATGAATAAAGTCTGTCTCTCAGCCCATTACTTTCCCCCTGTCATTAAGCCTAGATTAAGGAAGAAATGTTTCTAAGTTCACTGGGGGTTCCAGTAGACTTTAGCACAGACATTTCTATTATTTTTATATAAATTACACATTACTTTTTCTTGCTTTGTTGTTGTTGTTACTTTTGATGGTTCAATATGATTATTATTCTTCATGTTGTTCTGTGTATTGGTTCTTAATCTTTCATATTTAAACAGCCACCAATTGTTTTATGAACAAAAAGTCTCCTAATTAAGCTTGAAACAAAAAAGCATTTTTTTTCAACAACATATGTTGTGTGCATTCTGTTACTACTTTCATAAGTGACAGTAAATCTTAAGGGCAGTACATACAGAAATAATGTTGACAAAAATTTGTACTACTGGGACTGATGAGTTCTAACTGCAGCTGAAGCAATCCCTACAATTATGAAAACAGTCTTCCCCAAAACCAACCAAGAAACAGGTCCAAATAACGAGGGAGATTGTTAAAGCAGTCTTTCCATAAACTCACCCAGATCCAAATAAAAAGAGAGCAAGCTAACTAGGACAAATCATAGTTCCATTTATTATATGTATTCATTACAAAAATGTTTATGCCATTGATTCAATAGGTGGCTTACAGAATTTACAATCATACATTCTGTATAAAATATAAACAATATAACAATAGCCTGTATATAAATTATAGACCAAATGCTACCTTTCATTTTGTCTGCCTCTATAAAACAAAACCATCCCAAAGCTGCTGCCCATCATTAAAATTGTCCCCTACCAAATATTCTTTAGAAGAAAACGGTTTTCCCTGATTCTGAAGAACAATAAGATAGAGGCCAGCCCTGGCTTCTGAGTCCAGGTCTGAATGACACAAAAGACATTTTTGAAATGTTTGTCTTTGCTCATTTAGCTGGAAAATGCCCACCCTACTATTTTGGTGTCCTCATTCTCCCTCTGCTTCTGTGAGTAATATTTTGCCAATCTTAGAAAGGAGATGAGAAGAAAGTACTGCTATCATTCATTGAGAAATATTCCATTATCTTTAAAAAAAAAAAAAGAAAAGAAAAAGCAACATACAGTACAGTGACAAAGAGGAGGGGTTTTTTTTATGGCAGAATAAAAAAAACCATAACATTAATTCCACAATACATCAATAGCTAAGAACTACAAGTGTACTCACAGAAAATAGGTGTTATAGGACATTTTCCTATAATGCATTAATCATGGCAGCAGCCAGAGTGGCACAGTGGTTAGAATGCAGTATTGCAGGCTGATTTAGCTTACTGCCAGGAGCTCACATGGACTCAGCCTTCCACTCTTCCAAGTAAAATGAGAATCCAGATTGTTGGATTAATATGCTGACTCTGTAAACCATTTAGAGAGTGCTATAAAGCAGAGTTTCCCAACCTTTCTGGTTTTGTGGACTGGCCAGGGGCAGGGGGATGGTTCTGAGTGAGTGGCGGGCAAGTGCACGCAGCCCCATTTGCGAGAGCAGCAGGCATGCAAGCCTGCTGCTTGTACAAATGGAGAGCACACACAAGTGGGGATGTGCTCCCCCATCAATAAGTATTATTGCTATTGCTATGGCTTAATAACCATAATCCTAGCAAAAGCATGTTAGACAATATAGTAATCATGTCCTCCTGATCTTTTTTGGGGGGTGGGGGGACAGGTTGCTGTTTTGTGATGGATGTCCAGCTGGTATTTTCTATTTTGTGTTTGTTGTAGTATTCTTGGTAGAAAATAGCTTTTGCCATTTCATAAAATCTCTGGTTTAGCTTAGAATCTTATTGCTTCAAAAGGATATAAGAAACGTAGTCTCAATCTGTTTGTATAACTGACAGATTCTCATCAAAATGTACCTAAATTAACGTCCTAAGTGTAGGATTTTGGACACATTTATTTGAATATTTAATAAATAAGATGATCCAGAAGCAACAACTGCCTTTCTTGTTTTGTCTTTGTCATGCATAAAACAGATCTACTGGGCTTTGGTTAAAACTACCTCTACTGGTGGTATGGGGTAAATAAAAAAAAAATATTTTGCAGACACAATAGCTGTTGTGACTCTGTAAACCATAAAACATCAGTTTGAGATTCCTCCTGATGTACATGACTTCTGCCTTAGTAGACTCAGTGCAACCCTTAAGTGCAATCTAATAGCAGCAGCTAGGCAGTTGAAGAAGTAAACAAGGTGTATAGAAGGGCAGGGAATTCAAAGCATCAGTAGAGTTAAGGGGCTGGTGCACCTTTTTGCTACTCATAATTTTTATATGTTCACTTCCTACTCCCTACTGTTTTCTGTTGAGTGTCAGTGGTTATCCACACCCCCCCCCCCAAACCTTCTTGATGGAACTCTGAAAGGACAGAGCAGAGTTTCAAAAGAAAATCAGAGAAATGGGAAAAAGTCAAGGAGTCTTCATTTCTCTGGTACTAACACTATTAAATATTACTTACTTACTTGCATCCTACATGAATACTTGCTGCTATTTGCAAATTCTTGGCAATTAACAATAGCCAGATGGCAATCAATAATACAGTGAAGCATCCATAACTATTGTAAAATAAAAAATTAGTCACAAGACTAACAAACCGATGGAATTATTGCATCCTCCATAGTCTCTCTGAAACGATCCATGGGGGGGGGGGGGGGGGAGGCAATCTACTTTCCAAGTGGGAAGTGTTTCATAAGGCAGATACACCCACTTTGGAGCAGCAGCTGTGAACTTCCATTGAAAATGACAAAACAATGCTTGTTGCATGTTCTTTGGTCAATTTCATTTATTCATCACTATATGTTTAGATGAATATTTCTCAACTTTGACAACTTTAAGAGGGCTGGACTTGAACTCCCAGAATTCCCCAGCCAGAGATGAACTGAGCTCCAGCTATGTTAAGGCTGTCAAGGTTAAGAAACACCTAATTAGATTAACAGATTTGTGCAGAGAAGGGTTAATTAATTAATACATGTGGATTATATTAAGCAAATATGCAAACTTCTTAGTCTTATAAAGGAGATGCAACTCTTTATAACATCTGAGAAATCTCTCCTTTGTAGCTTAAGCCATTTTGCAGCTCTTTCAGCATGCTTAAATATCCTTTCTGTTATGTCCTTATAAGGACATCCGCCGGGGATTGGTAGATTCCACCGGCGGGAAGCTTAAATGATTGTCATTGGCCGGTGGGCATGCCTGAGCAGGATATAAGGAGGCTCAGCAGCCCAGCCGGCGTGCAGTTTTTCACCCATCTAATAAAGGTTCTGAACGGACAGCTGAGTCGCGTTTCTTTCCGGCGCCGAGCCAACACTGGCGACGAAGGACTGAAAAAGAACCGACGACCTGCAACACAACGCTACCGCCATCAGGAGCTGAATCACCGAGCTAAGTCACTGAACCATGTCGGGACCACAAATTTCCCTGGCTCCATTCAATCCAAGCCAGGAAAAATGGAAGTCCTTCATGGTGAGATTCAGACAATTCCTGGCGGGCAGCGGCTTCACAGAACTGGACGACAACAGGAAGAGGGCTCTCTTCCTGGCTCACTGCGGATCCGAAGTCCTGGAGATGGCGATGGACCTCGTGGCACCCAGGGACATCGAGCAGATGCCATGGTCCGAGCTCCAAGACGTCCTTCAGGAGCACTACGCGCCCACGAGCACTCCCCTAGCCAACCGTTTTGAATTCCACCAAAGGAATCAGAACGAAGGGGAAACGTTCAAGGACTTCGTATCGGCGCTCCGGAAGATCGCGGCCAGCTGTGAGTTTGAGAATGTGGACGTCCAGCTGAGAGACCGGATCGTATTCGGCATGAGGGACTGCTCAGTCCAGAAAAAGTTCCTCAGCCGGAAAAAGATCTCTCTTAAGGACGTCATAGAAGAAGCAACCGCGGCGGAGACGTCCGACAGAGCGGCAGCAGCGATGAGACGTTCAAAAGGGATCCACAAGATCCACAGAGAACAGCCTCAGTCATCCGAGGACCTCTCCACGTGCTCGGAGTCCGAAGGGGAAATGGCCGTCCACAAGGTCACGAGGCCCCAAAGGCGGGAAAGTCAACAAGATGGCACCCGAGAGGACAGATGCGCCAGCTGCAAGGGAGATCACCCTCGCGCCAGATGTCGCTGGCGAGATGCAACCTGCCGCCGATGCGGACGGAAAGGCCACATTGCCGAGGCCTGCAGGGCGGCAGAACCAACTTTTGAGAGGCAGAGACCTGGAGACCGCGAATACCAGAGGTCATCCAGACGATCCCAGCAACCGAGGCGACAGGACGAGCGGCAAGCAAACGGCCGGCGGGTCAACAAGACGACCATCGCCAACACCGCAGCGGAGGGAGCCGAAAAATTCCACGTGACCGTCCACGTGGACGGGGCACCATGCCCCATGGAGATAGACTCGGGCTCACCCTTCTCCATTATTGCCTGGCAGAACCTAAAAAGACTCCAGCCCAACATCGCGAAGGGACACCTGAAGCCAATCCAGGCGAAGTTAGTAGACTTTGGCGGCCACCCCATCGGCATCCTGGGACGAACGAACATCAGAGTGACATACAAAGGGTTCAGCGGAGACCTCCCCATCGCCGTCGTCAAGGACGACCGACCGACCCTACTGGGAGTGGAGTGGTTCAGGCCACTAGGGCTCACAATCGGAGGAATTAATCAGATTAGGAATAGTCAGCTCGACAAACTCCTAGAAGACTTCCAGGACGTCTTCGACGGGAGCTTAGGTAAATTCCTGGGGAAACCCATTTCTCTAAATTTAGATCCCAAAATCAATCCGATTCGGCTAAAGCCCCGCAGAGTCCCGTTTGCCCTTAGACCGAAAGTGGATGCACAATTGGATAAGCTAATCGCCCAGGGCATCCTCGAACCGATCGATCACGCTGCATGGGAGACTCCCATTGTGACCCCCATGAAGCCTGATGGATCAGTGCGCATCTGCGCCGATTATAAGTGCACCATCAACCGCGCGTTGCAGCAGAGCGCATATCCGGTGCCAGTAGTGCAACATCTGTTGCACTCACTGGGCAATGGATCAATTTTCGCCAAACTGGACCTGGCGCAGGCTTACCAGCAACTGCCAGTGGACCAGACAACTGCGGAGGCACAAACGATCGTCACGCACCGGGGCGCCTTTAAATGCAACAGGCTCCAGTTCGGAGTCAGTGCCGCCCCGGGGATTTTTCAATCGATGATGGAACGCCTTCTCCAAGGCATTCCAGGGGTAGTGCCCTACTTTGATGACGTCCTAGTCTCAGGGACATCGGAATCCCAACTAATGGAACGGCTCAGGCTTGCCCTGCAGCGGTTCCAGGCGAAGGGACTACGAGTCCGACGGGACAAGTGCGTGATCGGAGTCAGGGAAGTCGAGTTCCTGGGCTATTTAATTGATAGCCAGGGCATCCACCCCACCAAAGACAAGGTAAGGGCTATACACGAGGCTCCAGCCCCAAAAAACAAAACGGAGCTTCAGGCTTTTCTGGGATTACTTAACTTTTATAGTGTATTCCTACAACAGAAAGCCACCGTCGCTGAACCACTGCACCGACTCCTAGGGAAGGCGGCACCTTGGAAGTGGGGGAGCGCAGAGGAGGAAGCCTTCCAGAAAGCCAAGAGACTCCTGTCCTCCGACAGCCTCCTCATCCAGTACAACGGGGAGCTACCGCTAACCTTGACCTGCGACGCCTCACCCTACGGGGTCGGGGCCGTCCTAAGCCACCAACTCCCGAATGGAGAAGAAGCACCAATTGCTTTCTTCTCCAAAACGATGTCACCAGCCGAAAGGAACTACGGCCAAATAGACAAGGAAGCGTTAGCGATCGTGGCAGGCGTTAAGCGTTTCCATGAATACGTATATGGCAGAGCGTTTACCATCATAACAGATCACAAACCATTACTTGGCCTCCTCGCGGGGGACAAACCCACCCCAACCTTCATGTCGCCCAGGATGACACGCTGGGCCATCTTCCTGTCGGGCTACAACTACCGCCTAGCCCACCGGCCCGGTAAGGTCATTGGAAATGCCGACGGCCTCAGCAGGTGCCCGCTGAACGAACGGGTCGAGGATCCCGCACCCACACTCGGACTCCACCACATCGATGATGACCAGTCCAGCCCGGTGTCCTCATCCACGGTTGCACAGCACACCGCAAAGGACAGAATCCTCAGGCAAGTGCTATCCTGGGTCTTACGGGGATGGCCAGAAGAAGCCCAGAGGGAGGAGCTAACCCCATTCCACAGAAGGCAGCAAGAACTCACCACGATGCAAGGCTGCCTCCTCTGGGGCGACCGCGTGGTCATTCCCAAGTCACTCCAAAAACGGACTTTGCAAACCCTTCACTGCGGTCACCCAGGGATCGTCAGGATGAAGGCCCTAGCAAGGAGCTACGTCTGGTGGCCCGCCTTAGACAAAGACATCGAGGCGTGGATTGCCAGATGTGACCCGTGCCAGGCAACGAGACCAGCACCCCCGCAAGCGACACCGTCAGAGTGGGAATCACCATCCGGACCATGGTCGAGAATCCACATCGACTTCGCCGGGCCGATGAACGGTAAATCCCTCCTGATCGTGGTCGACGCGTTTTCCAAGTGGCTGGAAGTCATAGCCATGCCCTCCACCACGACGGAAGCCACCATCAAGGCCCTACGACGTCTATTCGCCACGCACGGCCTTCCGGACACCCTCGTCTCCGACAACGGGCCACAGCTGACAGCGAAGGCGATGGAGGAATTCCTGGCAGGCCACGGCATAAGGCACGCGCTCACCGCCCCGTACAGACCGGCCGGAAACGGACAGGCCGAGAAAATGGTGAGGCTAACGAAAGAGACACTAACCAGAATGGGAAAAGGGGACTGGCAGGAACAAATTGACCAGTTCCTCTTGACCCAACACATCACCCCTCACACAACGACGAGAAAAAGCCCGGCAGAGCTACTGATGGGACGGAAGCTGCGCTCACCGCTAGACCGCCTGCACCCGCTGTATAACCCAAAAGACAGGCCGAACAAACCTCCGCCGCCAAGGAACTTCGCGTGCGGGGACTTGATTTTCGCGCTAAATTTCCAGGGCGATCCCAAATGGCTCAAGGGTCAAATCATGCGAGTGACCGGCCCGAGGTCCTACGAAGTCGAGCTGGTCGACGGCCGCATCTGCAGGCGACACATCGACCAGCTCCGGAAAAGGTGGAGGGGAACTGAGGAGTTCGAGGAAAACCACCCAGACGAGGTAGGCCTACCCCACCCCGACGAGGTAGACCTGCACCGACCCGACAGGGTAGGCCAGCCACACCCCGACGAGGTAGGCCTACCCCACCACGATGAAGGAGGCCCACCGCACCCTGAAGAGGAGGGCCGGCGACACCCACCCGGCAGGGGAGGACGACAACGATTCGGCGAAGAAAGCCTCCCACCGCACGAGGAGGAGGACCAGCCAATCCCCGGCCTGGAGGGACGCCACCTACCCTACCCCGGCGAGGTAGGCCGACCCGGAGAGGCCAGGGGGAGACCGTCGCACCCACCACCACCCGGGGGTCAACCCACCGTGGAGGTCCCCACGCCCCCTGACCCGGGGGCATCTTGGACACGGGACGAGGACTCGGAAACCTTACCGAGGTTCAGACGACCGTCTTCCGACCATGGCGACTGGAACAGCCCGGAGGACCACCGGACCTACGGCGGCGCACCCAGGGAACGGCCCAAGGAGATGACTTCAACTCCTGCCGGAGACGCCAGGTCAGGCCCCGCGCACTCGACGGCAGAGTCCGGAGACTCCCGGACGGAGGGACAGGCGCCAACCGGGGCTCGGCCCGTCCGGAGCAGCATCCACCCACCGACTGGGCCGCGCAGGTCCAGTAGAACTGTCAGGCGTCCCGCCTACCTGCGCGAGTACGTGATCGCGCACACGGATTGACGGACTAAGGACTAGGAGGGGAGGGGTGTTATGTCCTTATAAGGACATCCGCCGGGGATTGGTAGATTCCACCGGCGGGAAGCTTAAATGATTGTCATTGGCCGGTGGGCATGCCTGAGCAGGATATAAGGAGGCTCAGCAGCCCAGCCGGCGTGCAGTTTTTCACCCATCTAATAAAGGTTCTGAACGGACAGCTGAGTCGCGTTTCTTTCCGGCGCCGAGCCAACACTTTCCTCTCTGTTTTTTAATAGCTTCCTAACATAAATAAATTGTCCCCATCCCAAGTGTCAGCATAGCATTTTTCATAGGGAACCTTTAATCAAAAGTGTGTTTTAGTTCACACAGCTGTAAATTTTAGTGCATTGCTTCAACAATATTGTGGATGCAGCTCTCCCAGAAAGGGTGACAGGTAAGTACATTCCAATCCCATTACACTGAAAAAAAAGCATGTATGTGCATATGCAATTGTACAAAATTGAATGAGCAAGCAAGCCTCCTCCACTGATAAGGTTAATCTGTGTTTTTCCAGATACCTTCTTTAAACTTTGCACTCGCCAAAAACGAGATTGCTCCGACAATAGAAAACAAAAGCTAACCAGCTCCAGTCCCATTTCTCACATGAAGGAAAAGCTTAGTTTGTACAGAACAGCATTTTTCATCGAGTTAACATTGGGCACACATTTTGGAGGAATGCAATCCATGATAAGGTGTACCTATCACATTATATATCAATGAGAAATAGAGAAAGGACACACTACAGATCTATAACTGATGACAGAACTACACCTCAAAATTGTAGATTGTAGAGAGGAAAACTGCAGAAAAGGGGCAGTTAAAATGATTACAGGGCTATAAAAACTCTACTAAGAAATTACAGCACAGAATCAGGGGAAGCAAGGTTCTAAAGATATACCTAATGTAAGTATTATGGAGATGGAGAGACAAGCTTTTTTCCCCCTTCTTACTTTCATAATGATCATCTTTTGCATGGAGGCAGGATCACTTTGCATAAGGAATGTTAAACTTTAGTTTAAATCAATCACATTCCAAATAAATTTAAAATAAAACTAGTTAAAATCTGTGTTTCTCCCTGTGTGTGTTTTTTTTCCCTTTTAAATCAAAGGGTCCCCAGTGTGGCAGTTTTTAAAATGACCAGTCATATTCAGGCCATCAGCAGCTTAGCAACCTTGATAGCTGCATGAATTATGGACTGTGTACCTTAAATAACAGCTGCTGAGGGGAAAATTGCTATTGTCCTTCTATCCTAGCTTACAAGATTTCCAAATGCAACTGTTTGATCACCACATAACAGAATATTGGATCGGACAGCTTAATCCAAGATGGTTTGATTCTACAAGCTTCATATTGTTAATTACTTACTTTTTATAAATAAAATTTGGACTCATTGTAAGGTGTGCTGGAATTCTTGAGATCTTAAACTCTGATTGGGTTGAATTTAGCATTATATTGTTCCTTCCAAATGCCAACCAGAGTGAAGAACAACATTCAGTACATCTACTACATGGCTCAAATTGTTACTATGTCAATGATGTGTCTCCAATTTAACTGGTAAAAACACTTGAGGCCTTGGCAGCTCAGTGACAAATACATTTTTTTCTAAATATGTATTCAAAAACAAAGTAAAAACTAGTAAAATTGGTTATGCAATAGCATATCTTGTCTACAATAACGACATAATTTCAGTTTCACATGGTTAATGTTACAATAATTGTACATTTAAATAATAGGTGTAATTAATATCCTACAGTTTTGAATCTATATCACTTTGATCTATGTCCCACATCCTCTCAGATAGCATGGATTGCATTTAAATCCAGAATTATAGGATGGATAGATGGATATAGTCTTCTTTCTGCCTCCCTTTTTATTTTTTGTCTGCTCTGCTTCTGACACACAGGGCTGCCAGGTTTGGGCTGCAAAAATCTAGAAGCCACTAGATCACCCTGATCCCATGTACTGCTCATCCAAATGTGTGTGTAGTCCAATTATAGTAACTAACAATAATAATTCATTTGATTTTTGAACTGCTGGACTCCAGAGTGACTCTGACTGGCTCACAATAGAATGGACTAAATAAAATAGAACATTGATGAGAAAGAAGACAAGAGAAATAAATAACAAATTAAAAAATAAACAACAGGTTTGGGAAATCTGGTCAATATCACATAAGCATATACAAACCACTCCCACAAAGGGCCTCCACCTGCCCTAACCCGTGACTTAGGAAAAGAGCCAAATTTTTAAGGACCTCTGGAATGCATCAGTTTAGGAAACACCTGAACCGCTGGGGGAACATCCTTTCAGAGGTCAGAGGGCCATGCCAGAGAGGTACTTCCTGGATCCTGCTAGATGACACTATTTTTTTAAAAAAATAATTGCTACCAACCTGCCTTCCATTGCGGACCTGTATACCGCACGAGTCAAAAAGAGGGCTGTGAAAATATATACAGACCCCTCACATCCTGGACATAAACTGTTTCAACTCCTACCCTCAAAACGATGCTATAGAGCACTACACATCAGAACAACTAGACACAAGAACAGTTTTTTCCCGAATGCCATCACTCTGCTAAACAAATAATTCCCTCAACATTGTCAAACTATTTACTAAATCTGCACTATTATTAATCTTCTCATCGTTCCCATCACCCATTGCCTTCCACTTATGACTATATGATTAATTTTGTTGCTTGTATTCTTACGATTTATATTGATATTGATTGTTTTCTGATTGCTTATTTGTACCCTATGACTATGACTATTAAGTGTTGTATCTTATGATTCTTGGTAAATGTATCTTTTCTTTTATGTATTGAGAGCATATGCACCAAGACAAATTCCTTGTGTGTCCAATCACACTTGGCCAATAAAAAATTCTATTCTATTCTGTTCTGTTCTGTTCCGTTCCATTCTGTTTTGCCCCATCCCATCCCATCCCATCCCATCCCATCCCATCCCATCCCATCCCATCCCATCCCATCCTATTCTATTCTATTCTATTCTATTCTATTCATTGATAGGGATTTGGAGTCCTTTGGCTCCTATTGTCTGGATAGACACCCTAGGAGATAGGTGGTCCTAATCTATTCTATTCTATTACTTTCTATGGGATGAGATTTGAAAGGAGTTAGAGTACATGCAAGCATAGGACTACTTTGGTTGCCAGAAGAGGTTATGTAATAATGAGACAGAATGGTCCAGGCAGGAAGACATTGGACAAGTCCTGTGTCAAATTTCTAAGCCATTTTTCACTTCTCTGTAACTTTCCATGTAAATTTTAAAAGTTTGTCCCAAGACAAATACTGGTGGCATGACCTTTTTATTTAAAAAAAAGCCATCTGTCCTGTGACTGCCTTGCATCTTTCAATTAATACCTGGAAGAGAAGCTGCTTAGAAAAACTAGCTGTTCTGATTTACTCTTGTGCGCTGTGCGATAACAGACTTTCAGCTCTAAATCCAATCAGTTAATTAATTCCTTTTGTCATCGTGCATGCTATACACTTATTAATATCAATCCTTCCTTTGCTGAAGAATTGTTAGGATGGAAGGGGTAAAAGAGGTAGCAGGGATATAAAACCTGCCCAATGAAAGCAATTCCTTTATAAATTGAATTCTGGAGATCATTCTTGCTACTCAGAGTTTATTGTAGCAAATGGAGAAAGGGCCTAGGGTGCTGTAATTAACAGGGACAATTTACATAAATATGATGCGATTTGTTTCGTCCTGGCAAATTCATCTCTTTCTTCCTGTTTCAGCTTCTGTCCTGTAAATTCTAAATTAGCCAACAGTACAAGGTTTAGAAAGAAATCAGGTTTGTTTCTGAGTTGCAAACAGTAATAATAAAGTGCAAGCAGTTGCTTGAATCAGAGGTGACATTTATTCCAAGAGCACAATACACAATCAGCTATTTGGAGGTGGCCACCCTAAGCCTTCCCCTGCAATCCTTTTACAGCAGGGGTGAAAGGCTCCCGGTTCAGACCGGATCACCCGGTCTGGTAGCGATGGCAGCGGGTGGTTCAGAGAACAAGTAGCAAAAATCCCTGCGCCCCCCCCCACCATGCCCAGCTGAGTTGCAGGATCATCAGAGGCTTCCCCCCACCCTTTTAAAAGCATTTTTTCTACAACCTCGTCCAACGAAAAAATGCTTTTAAAAGTAAAAAAAAAAAAAAGCCTCTGATGATCGCACAGCTCAGCTGGGATCGTCAGAGAGTTTTCAAAGCATTTTTTTCTGCAACCTCTTGGCCGAAGAGGTGGTAAAAAAAATGCTTTGAAAAGTCTCTGACGATCCCAGCTGAGTTTCCTGATCTGCAGAGAGGTATTTTTTAAAAAGCCTCTCTGACGATCCCAGCTGAGATTCTTGATCAGCAGAGGCTTTTCAAAGCATTAGAAAAAATGCTTTGAAAAGTTAAAAAAAAATAAAAAAAACTTGGCCATGCCCACCCAGTCACATTACCACCACCATCCCACCAAGCCACGCCCAAAGAACTGGTAGTAACAAATTTTACATTTCACCCCTGCTTTACAGAGAATAACTTTGCCATTGTTCCTCAAAAGTGCACCAAAAAGAAGTGTCTTTCTCTAGAAATTCCAAGAAAGTGCAGTTATCCAAATTTCCAGAAGGGGGTGCTCTGTGGTCAGGTGCCCTGCTGAGTTTGTAATTTCCACTTACTTAACATTGCAGAAAGAGGTTGCAATCTTTTAGAAGAAAGGACCGGGAGGATCTTTGGCATTATGGAATGAATTTTCACCTGAAAAGTGAAAAGCGAGTAGGCTAGTACCTCCTGCCACATTTTAATCTTTGGACTCATGTTCGTCCCATTGCAATTTCTCACCTTTTGTCCTGATCGTAATCTCTGATAAATAGTAGGAAGATTGTATGGGCAGAAGAAGACTGAATGGCAGGAAGGGTTGATTTCTTTCTCACACAGGTATTTCAGAAAACAACAACAATCCCAAGTCTTTGTATGTATGTGTGAAAGAGAAAAGCAGGGAAAAGTGAAGGTCTAAGACCTTGTTGATCAAAAGGTTGGATGTTCAGTGGTTCGAATCCCTAGTGCCACATAAAGGGGTAAGCTCCCATTCCTTGTCCCAGCTTCTGCCAACCTAGCAGTTCGAAAGCATGTAAAAAAAATGCAAATAGAAAAATAGGGACCATCTTTGGTGGGAAGGTAACAGCTTTCTGTGTGCCTTTGGTGTTTAGTCATGCCGGCCACATGACCACGGAGTCGTCTTCGGACAGTGCTGGCTCTTCAGCTTAGAAACGGAGATGAGCTTTGCCCCCTAGAGTCGGGAACAACTAACACATATGTGCGAGGGGAACCTTTACCTTATACATGGGGAGGCACAATCAGTATAGATTTGGTGAGTGTACATATATCTATTATTTCTCTTAGTCTTAAGCATTCTTTTAGTTGGAGGAACCTTTCATTATTTGAAAAAAATCAGTTGAATAATTCTCTTTCTTCATAACCTCCTTCATTAGATCACTGTCCTCTTTCCTTAGGTTATTACAATGACCATCTGATAACCACTGAGTTATAGGTTACTTTGAGATATGAACATCTACTATAGAACTGCTGTATTTTCAGTCCATGTGCTACTGACTATCAGTTACCGAGGCTAAAAAACAGAAAAGTATTGCTTCATTATTTTACAATGGCTCGTGCCTTTTTGAAAAGCTCGTGCCTTTTAATATAATTAATTAGCCTGAAAAGGGGCTACTAGATTACGTTCTAATTTTTGATTATCACTAGACAATCCATCACCCATTGAATGATAACTACACAGATATTTCCTTACCTTAACAAAGAAACAGAATGACCACAGATAGGGGAAAAAAATCAGTAAAAGCAGGAGTGACTTCTAGCTTCCCACCAGCTTTCCCATTTCCTTGTGAAAAACTAGCAGGGAGAATCAAAAATATTCCTTCCTTCCTTCCTTCCTTCCTTCCTTCCTTCCTTCCTTCCTTCCTTCCTTCCTTCCTTCCTTCCTTCCTTCCTTCCTCCCATCTATCTGTCTATCTATCTATCCATCCATCCATCCATCCATCCATCCATCCATCCATCCATCCATCATCCTCAGTTTTGTCCTAGTATGAAAACACTGTAGCAGACTACAACAGAAATCATGGTTCCGATGGGCTTGTGATATAATTGGGGTGTTCTGATATGACCCCTTCATTTGTGGATGCTCTAGAAATCTACTTGGAAAGACAAGAAGCCTTATAAAAGTGATGCATGAGTTATCAATTTTTATGCATATACATATATATATGAACACACATTCTTACCTATCATTTTTTCCCAACATTCAGATAGATATTGAAAAAACAATGGCTATGATTCCACCACCTTCTAAAGATAATAAAGATAGAAAAGTTATATTGATATCAGCAAACAAGGTTAGAAAGATTATTATTTTTTTACTAATATAATTCTGATCCCTAAGTATTAAAGAGCAAACTAAAAACATGCAACTGCTCATGACAAGGACAAATATAAAAGAAAATGATTGAAGCCTATACGGTCAATAGGGCTCTCATATGTATGGAAATCAGAGTATGCTCATGCTCCTTTTTTTTTTTTAACAATACCACAATGAATGAAGATTTTATCCTGTCTGTGGAATTGAGGCTGAGTGAAGTAACTTAAAATAGAATTATGTTTTTTATTATTATTATTCTATTTTGCTCTGTTGTCCTTTCCACTATTTCAATGCCCTCCAATTCACATTGGACAAACATTGTACAACATCTTCCACCCTGGACAATTTTCTGTCCCATTTTCTGTATCTTCGTAGATTTATTAAAACTCATTATGTACTTCCCTGTGAACTGATTTTCAATCTTCTGTTATTTGCAAGAGAAGTGGAAAATTATGCTTTTGTGACTTCTATAGACATTGTAAGAATATTTACTATTTTTAATGAGAGTATTAAGCACTTCAGTGACTCACTGCATGTGAATGCAGATGCCCATTTGCCATCTGTTTATTTGCTAGTGAGTTCATAGCTATATTGCATCAGCTGTTATGATTTCACCACATTCTGACTTTCTGAAATTTTTGGCCAAGTGAGGAGTCATGATAAAATTGCCTCACCATTTGGCAGAGCAATTAAAACAAAACAAAACAAAAAGCACCAATCGAGTGGGATTATACTTTGCTTGCTGATTTTTAAGGAATGAAGAATAAATATAAAATCTCTATCATCTCTCTCTCTCTCTCTCTCTCTCTCTCTCTCTCTCTCTCTCTCTCTCTCTCTCTCTCTCTCTCTCTCTCTCTCTCTCTCTCTCTCTCTCTCTCTCTCTCTCTCTCCTTCCCTCATCTATCTGTACCATTACATACATCTCAATCTCTATCTATGTCTGTCTGTCTGTCTATCTATCTACCTATCATCTATCTACATCAATACGTACATCTCCATGTTTGTCCATCATCCGTCTATCTATCTATCTATCTATCTATCTATCTATCTATCTATCTATCTATCTATCTATCTATCTATCTATCCCAATACATACAGTACATACACATATACATGGGTCTATCATCTATCACACTAACGGATATTAACACATGTGTGTGCGTGTGCGTGTGTGTGTGTGTATGTGTGTTCCAATTATGTGTCCTCAAGTTGTTAATTTGTAGCAAACACATAGACAGATTTTCCCCAGGATGATTCTAAACTGGTCCTTCAGCTGTTCCAACCATGCAACCATTGCTACTGTACTGTACTTGTTACTGCACATCATTTTGTACCTCCATCTTTCTCTGGATGAATTTTCTTTTTTTCTACCTTTTGCAGCAATATAGACTTCTCAAAAGAGCTGGGTCTTTGCATAATACTGTATGTCCAAAACATAGCAAGTTGATTCTGATAATTAATGCCAAGTGAGAATTTGAGATTGATTTGCTCTTTTATCAATTCCTTTGCTTTTCTTTAGCTGTTCATGGTATTCTCAGGAACCTTCTTTAAGACCAACATTCAAAAGGATCCATGTATGTGTTGAATATCTCTATATCTCAGGGATAATATAAAGATACTAAAAAAGTGAATATCATTAAATAATACATTAGATATATGTTATTTAATACCATATATGTGATAAATAACATAACATAATGGATCACATACCTAAGTAATTTAAATAAAATAATCAGGGTATGAAAAATTTAGGCTGAATTGTTTTATGAGCACAAATGCCTGAAAGGGAATAAGAAAAAGAATTGTTAAATGATCTTTCATTAGTACAATTTAACCAATTATAATGATTTCCTTCTTACAATGTATCTTTAGCAGTGTTTTAAGCAAAATAAAAGTGGAGCTGCACCTCTGAATCACACTTTGTGCCACACTGTCATGCTGTTACTTTGTGCTCTAGCAGTAAAATATTACACTCTGCATCTGTATCTCTACTTTGATGCATCAAAGGAAGGCAAATGAGGATATTTGCAGAATTGGGTGGAGCCAATATCTGAAAGATGACAAGCACTGCATTGTGATTCAAACCGTAGCCCTTTTCCCTATATGCGAGATGGTGTACTGTAGGAAGAAGATGGATGGGATTTGAATCACAAAGCTGAACATGCTGTTGGGCAGATTTTCATTTCCTCCCTTCAGATGCTAATAAAGTCACAGCAAGACAAACTTTGTTTTCCTTTACTAATCTGCTTCATTCGGTGACACTCAGAAGTATTTTTTAATGTTATAAAAATACTTACATTATAAAAAAAAGACATCATAAGCCATGGTTTCATAGTAGGAAAAAGTTACAAAAGTTAAGAGCTGTGGTGCTGCAGTGGTTAGAATGCAGTATTTCAGGCTAATTCTGTTAACTGCCAGCAGTTCACTCCTGAGTGGCTCATGGTTGACTCAGCCTTCCATCTTTCCAAGGTTGGTAAAATGAGGACCCTGATTGCTGGGAACAATATGCCGACTCTGTAAAAGGGCTGTAAAGCACTGTGAAGTGGTATATAAGTCTAAGTCCTATTGCTACAATATAGCTGTGTCCCATGTTCTTACATTCTCTTTCCATCTTTTGTTCAGCTGTAGGAGAATGCATCACATTATTTTGAGGAACTTCGTGTCAACTTCCTCTTATAAAACAAGAAAAGTGCTATCGCTGATAACGTAGCAATGTGTAGCTGCTGTGTATGTGTACAAACAACTGACTATTGTACATGACTGACATCATCATACCTGATTCATTTATTTTATGGCTAATGGGATAGTTTGTTTTCTCCTCTCCCTACTATATTCAATTTATTTATATTTTATTCTATCTGGTCACTGACCAAAATAAAATTATCTATTTGGCTGCCTGCCTGTCTCTCTAACTATCATCTAAGTGTCTGTCTGTCTGTCTCTCTGTCTGTCTGTCTATTATCTGTCTGTCTATCTATCTGTCTATCTATCTATCCATCCATCCATCCATCCATCCATCCATCCATCCATAAAAAATGTTCACTTCCAGTTTTGATTATCCATAACTTATCATACATCTGACTATCAAAATTAGTTTAACTGTGGCTTATGTGAACCAAGCCAGCTTCAAAACCTAGGTTATGTTACTGGTTAGCATCAATAAATCTTAATTAAGGTAAATCATATTTCAGTGATTTGACAAGATAATGGATAAACAAAAGGAAAGTGCCTAAATTTGTTCCATTTATAGCAAAGTAGAATTCATTGTGATGTTCCAACTCAATTACTTGCTTCCTTTGCTGTTCGAATTTAAAGTAACTGAGGAACCTGGCATCCATAAACATTTTACATATCAAGCAACATTTTAATACTTTTAAATATTATTGATACAAGTGAAGTGATAGCACTGAGTTAAGTTTGCCCATTAGTAGTATTTATGCAAGAATGTCTGAGATGTGAAGAAAGTTGGAGTCTTCTCAACCCTGTCAAAATAATATATTGGATCTGTAATAAGTTAACTCAACTTAACTCCTATTAAATCAAAGAAACCTAAATTACAACTAAAATGACCCACTGAGTTTACTGTGACCAAAGTTCAGTGAAGGCAGAGATTGACAGAGATCTCTGAAAAACTACAACTTCAACATGTATTAGAAACAAATGACCAGGGTTTTTTTGTCCATAGCCTGTTATTTTCTATATTGCTGCAGATTAAAGCAATTGTGGGAGGTAGCATTGGATCAGAAACATAATCATTATGATTATAGAACATTACATGGATACTTGTTTATTCATTCTCTCAGATGCTCAATAAGGTAAGTCATAATTATTGCTCTTTTCAAATGAACCGTTTGGTTTCTTTTTCTTTTTCTTTTTTTCCTTGAGTTATTCTAATCAAGGTAGCTTCCTTTATAAGTCATATGGGGAGGGAGATTAATTTTTTTAAATTTATTGCAGAGTACCCAATTTGTACTCTTTCAGCCTAGCTGAGAAACAGACAGATAGACAATCTGTCGCCTGAAGTGCTATAGCTTCGAAAAAGCTATCTAGTATTCTGAGGGTCAAACTGTTTTTATTTAAAAATATAAAAATAGAAAGCTGACAAAAATAGTTATGGGTATAAATTTACCAATGTACACAGGAATACACACACACTTTCTTACTGCACAGTAACAAAGGGTTTACGCATACTGTTATGTTCTTTTATAGAAAGAATGCTATAGCTCCATACTTCACATGAAGTTCAGTGCGTATATGACCAAGGATAATTAAACTGCCCCATATTCAATTATTCTTCCCAAGCCTAGAAATGTTGCTATAAATGGTAATTTCATAGCAATGAATTGCATGTCAGGCTTCATACTATATAATGAAGCCAAGATTCCACCCCTCCTTTTTGACTTGACTTGGATTTTAATGACAGCCAAAGAACAGTTCTCCCTATTATTTCTGTCCAAGCTATTACTATTTCCTTCTTCTTGTCACCATCCAACTGCTATTGCATTGGCAACACTGACAATAGTCAGAGAGAAAGAATAGAGATTGAGCTGGTCTGTTTCTATTCTTCCACCTCCTTCAAAACATTCTGCCTTTGACCTTCTTCTATTTCTGATACCTAATATTTTATGAAGTGAGTTGGAATTAGAGTCCCAACTTCTTTAAATTGTAAAAGTACCATCATTTTGAAAACTGAGGGAGTTGGATCAGAGACTTACACGCTACATCTTCTGTTTCTCTTTTAAATCTACATATATTTGTGGGGAAAGAGTATGTATTTGTTAATGCCCGGGGGAAAAAAAAGCTCTACCAATATGCCTGATGTTATCTGATTTAGCAGATGCCAGAAAGGAAGGAGAGAGAGAAAGCTGAAGAAAGCAGGAGAGTTCCCTCCCTCTTTGCTACTTGGGGCACAGTAGCTGCCCCTACCTGCTGTAACTCTGTCAGAATCAGAATAATAGGGGAAGAAATAACTAGTGCTCCTATTATCAGATATGGGGGTCATAGAAAAAGGACTATCAATTGAAAGTAAATTGAGGACTTTATGGAGGGGGAAAAACCCTTTCCCAGATAATTGCTAGTCCAAGTCCTAATCCAAATCAGATTTGACACAATTCATCAATTTTGACACTGGACTCAGATTTAAATGTCTGAGTTTTGGGGAGAAAATTAAAGAGCCTTTGATTGTCCAATGATGATGATGGTTACCACAGAATCAGAAAGACAGGATGTTTCTATAGTCATCATACACAATGTTATGCATACACACCGATGGTGAAATCCAATTTTTTTACTACCAGTTCTGTGGGCATGGCTTGGTGGGCATGGTGTGGCTTGGTGGGTGTGGCAGGGGAAGGATACTGCAAAATCTCCATTCCCTCCCCACTCCTGGGGGAAGGATATTGCAAAATCTCCATTCCCACCCCACTCTGGGGCCAGCCAAAGGTAGTATTTGCCCATTCTCCAAACTACTCAAAATTTTCACTACTGGTTCTCTGAACTGCTCAAAATTTCTGCTGCCAGTTCTCCGAACTGCTCAAAATTTCCATTACCGGTTCTCCAGAACCTGTCAGAACCTGCTGAATTTCACCCCTGATACATACACATTCTTCAACTCCAAAATGTTGCTCATGCTGAAAAGTCTAAGCCAGGGGTGTCAAACTCGATTTCATTGAGGGCCGTATCAGGGTTGTGTTTGACCTTGGGAGGCCAGGGTGGGCATGGCCACTCTGATGTCACTTGTGTCACGGGCATCTGTTTTGGCAGCGCTCTACCAGCGAAAATGTGCTCCCAAGCTCTGTTTTTGGCTGCAACGGCTTTCTGCAACTCTTTGCCAGCAAAGACAGAGGTTGGGAGAGCCACCCGTGGGAGGGTCTGTCCTTCGCTGTTTCCAGGGTGCCCCGCAATCAGATCTAAGCACCCTGCAGGCCAGATCCAGCCCCCAGGCCTTGAGTTTGACACCCCTGGCCTAAGCAAAGATCATAGCATTTTCATTTAGTATCAGTTGGGACTTCTGCTTTCTATTTCTCATATTTAAAACCAAAGGATTGCTGCTTTAATATAATTCCAAACCATTTCAAGTTCTGTGTCTGAAGTTTAAATAATTCAATACTGATACAACTACATCATTTCCATCCATTTTTCATCCTTTTATAAATAAACTCAGAGGTATATAAGAAGAAACAGCACATGATAAACAAAACAGATTTCAAACTGTGGCATTCTTCTAATGGTCTATTTGACTGAGCAACAAAGATTCTGCTGCCTTCCACTTTTACTGTTTTTCTTTTGACACAATTTTGCATCCACTGAGAAACGGCAACCCAGAGTTAACCAGGTGGGGGAGCTCTTTACAAAAATGCATAGACAGTCACTTGAGTTGGTCATTTACTGCTTTCTCTCATTTCTCAGAAATGTCACCAAGTAGCATAAAATGAATTTTGCATAAAGACTTGTAAAAGACGATAATGTTTTTGCCTCAGGTTAGTAGCATTTGAAATGTGGAAAGGAAAAAAGAAGAAGAAAGAAATTAAACAAAGAAGACCCCAAATTAATCAGAAGCCTTTAGAAATTCATTTGGGAATTGGTCAGATATTCCTTTTCTTTCTCTCATTAGGCCATTTAACACATCTTCCCCCACCCTTTCCTTGAAGAAAGTAAGTAGTCAGGAAGTTGGGAGTTGTGATATCTTCCAATTACACTTCTGTGCAGAGTAATGTGAAGTTGTGAGGTATAATGAAGGCCTACGGGAGACTATTAGCACTGGTTTTTTTTCAGAAACAGCAAAAGGCTTCCTTTAAATATTTATTTTAGCCCCTAACCCATATGTAGAAGCACTGATTTTAAAAGGATTTATCGAACAAGCCTCAGCATCAAAAAGTCAGAATGGCACTATAGAAGAAATGAGGAGGTGCTTTCAGTTCAGTATTTTCCCCCCATTAAGCATACTTTGTTGCTAGTTGTGAAGCCGTGTCCAACCCCATCCAACCCCATGGAAAAACATTCCTCCAGGCCTTCCTGTCCTCTACCATCCCCTGGAGTCCATTTAAGCTCATGCCTACTGTTTCAGTGACTCCATCCAGCCATCTCATTCTCTGTCATCCCCTTCTTTTGCCCTCAGTCTTTCCCAGCATTAGGCTCTTCTCCAATGAGTCCTTCCTTCTCATTAGGTGGCCAAAGTATTTGAATTTCTTTTTCAGGATCTGACCTTCTAAAGAGCAGTCAGGGTTGATCTCCTCTAGGACTGACCGGTTTGATCGCCTTGCAGTCCAAGAGACTTGCAGGAGTCTTCTCCAGCACCATAGGTAAAAGGCCTCAATTCTTTGGTGTTCAGCCTTTCTTATGGTCCAACTTTCACAGCCATACATTGCAACTGGGAAAACTATAGCCTTGACTATATACTTTTGTTGGCAGGGTGATGTCTCTGCTTTTTAGTAAGATGTCTAGATTTGCCATAGCTTTCCTCCCCAGGAGCAACTCTAAACGTGTGATCAAAAATCGTGTAAACACTTGGCTATAGCCATTAGTTCAAATATTTTTATTTCTTATCTTTAGCAAAAGGGCTGTTGAAGTTCTGCATTATTATGTCCATTCTTTACCATTTTATCTGAAAAATAATATGTATGGATATTTATATTGCTAAAAATGGCTTAATAGCTTTAAGTCTAAATATAAAAATCCATCTAATTCCCTGTGCTAATTCCGAAACCAAAATGAATACACTCCAGGAAGTTATCTTAAAAATACACTTCTGTAAGTTCTCATCATGTGTATATCTATTTCTAAAAATAAAATATTTGACATAAAAAAATCAACATTTCCCATTAAA
Source organism: Masticophis lateralis (assembly GCA_030761175.1). NCBI lineage: Eukaryota > Metazoa > Chordata > Lepidosauria > Squamata > Colubridae > Masticophis > Masticophis lateralis. The sequence goes on along the minus strand of JAUDYJ010000003.1, from coordinate 80,704,890 downwards.
TTATGTTTGATCAAAGAAGTGAACATGTCACAACACTTAATACATATAGTTATTACTTACTGAGTTGCTCATTTTGCAACCATTTGAAGTTATGACAGTGCTAAAAAAAGCAGTTTTGGAACCAGTTCTTTCATCTATGAAGCGCGCATTCATATGATCACCATTCATGTGCTTCACAATCAGCTTCCAACAAGCCGAGTTCATAGGAAGCACAGAAAGTCATGGTAACGGGATTCAGCTGATTTATTTCATGACTGAATGGACATTGATGTGGTAAACCCATGGCAGTCACATAATTTTCTGCTTAGCAACTATGGTGCTTAGCAATGGAATTGTCAATCCCAGTTGTGGTTTCTAAGCAAGAACTACATGTACTTAATATTAAATGGTGTTTAGCAACTGTTTTAAGTTTCATAGTTCCTATTACCAGAGCTCTAAAGCAAGTAATAATATATTTTTCTAATGGATTTGGCCAGTTTTTGGAATTAGGCCACCATTTCAAATGCTGTCTAGGGATGATATGAGTTGTATATTGTTACATGTTATATTTTGCCCTGGCCTCAGCAACCTAATTTTATGCAAAATAAAATGCTACACAGTTCTTCGGTAATAGCACACAAACTTAAAACATGGGCTTGAAAAGGATTCTTGAACTTCTAAAAAAAAAAGCATGATATTTTATTGTTTTATTATATTTTAAGCCTGCTTTATTACTAGAAATTACACCAAAACATGGTTACCTTCTGCAAGCACATTCAGAATCTTGGTGTTTTATCCTATGGTGTAAATAACTTTTTTTTTGGGGGGGGGGGAAATAGATGGGCTTGCCTTCTCTCCCCCAGCATTCCACACCTGTGACTATCAATTCTTCTGAAAAAGCAGAAGATGCTATTCAGTCCATACACAAATGAACAACATTTCTTCTTCTTCTTCTTCTTCTTCTTCTTCTTCTTCTTCTTCTTCTTCTTCTTCTTCTTCTTCTTCTTCTTCTTCTTCTTCTTCTTCTTCTTCTTCTTCTTCTTCTTCTTCTTCTTCTTCTTCTTCTTCTTCTTCTTCTTCAACAATTTCAGAAGCTGAATAAGAACAGGAAAGAGCATAGTTTTTGTTTGCCAGGTTATTTCAAGGGAATTGCAAGCTAAGAAGCAGGAAATGACTGAAGAGATGACTAGATCATAGACTAGGAGATATTGTTGTAAATTTCAAATGGGGAGATGTTGGAGTCCCATAGGAATCTTGACTTCCTCAGGACTCAGGAACCTGCTGAGATTTCCCTGAAAAACTATTCACGTATGTTTAGTTTTGTTACCTGCTGACTGCTGTGGTACTTTTGTCTTGGCACTTCCGTATATTTTATAAAATTGCCTTCAAGAGGTAGAAAATATTGAAATGGCAAAAGAGAGATGAAAACACACAAGAGCTGCCTGGGAATGAACTTGTGCCTCAGTAATCTAAACTGCCTCCTTGTATACTGTATTATTTCATGGTTTTTTGAACCACATTGCTCTGAGCCTTTATTTATTCCCCACTCTAATTTTTAAGCATTTCTTTAAAAAAGAGAGTTGGCATCCTTACAGACATGTTTTACAGACATGTGTTATAAAACTCCAGTCAGCCAAAAGATGGTAGCAGAGAGCTCTGTGCTCAGTTTTCAACACAGACCTAATTTTCAAACCTCAGTTTTCAGAAAATCAGCCATGGAGTTAAAGCATTACATTATCCACTTAACAGCCCAGATAAATTTATCAGCTTAACATAATAATCTACCTGCCGAGTTTCACGTTCAGAAGTTTTGAACAGGATTTGTATTTTTCTGAGGAAAAATACCAAGAGGTTACATTTGCAAAAATAATAAAAAAAGCTTTCTTAATAATACAGGAGAGATGGCACTGACATATTAAGCTAGATTTAGGCAATCCCTTCACCTAAATCATACACTGAACTCCATACCAATTCTTTTTAATTTAGGCAATTGCATATATATCATCAAATACCCAAGATATTTCAACATTAAATCAATAATGGAGTCTTTCACAAAGAAAATATAATTATGGCTGGCAAAGTATTCCTACTGACTTGATGGGTTGACTGGGGCTCAGGGGATGGATGGGGAACATAAATGCCAAAAAGTCAATCGTCCTGTGCTTAAAAAAATAACAAGAGTTATTTATTGATTAAGATGAGTTCTACAACTTGTATGAACCCAGTCCTTCAAATGTGCAGTATTTAATACAATTGGCATTTTTTATTTTATTTTATTTATTTATTTCATCAAGCATGTATTAGATAATAGATATAAGTATAAACATGATTATGAATACATGAAATGGATATGAATAAAAGGGGACATTAGGACAGGGATGGTAAGCATGTTGGTGTGCTTATGCACGCCCTTACAGACCTCTTAGGAATGGGTTGAGGTCGACAGTAGACAGTCTAAGGTAGAAGTTGTGGGGGTTTGGAGAAGAAACCACAGAGTCAGGTAGTGTATTCCAGGCATTGACCACGCTGTTGCTGAAGTTGTATTTTCTGCAATCGAGTTGGAGTGGTTTACCTTAAGTTTGTATCTATTTTGTGTGCTCGTGTATTGTTGTGGTTGAAGCTGAAGTGGTCATTGACAGATAGGATATTGTAGCAGATAACTTTATGTACTACACTTAGATCAGACCGTAGACGGGGTAGTTCTAAGTTGTCTAAGCCCAAACTTTCAAGTCTCGTGGCATAAAGTATTCTGTTGGAAGTAGAGGATTGGAGGACTTTTCTCGTAAAATATCTCTGGACTCACTCAATTGTATTAATGTCTGATATGCAGTGCGGGTTCCAGACAGATGAGCTGTATTTGAGAATTGGTCTAGCCAATATCTAGCAAAATGTTTAGCAAAAAAATTTTTTTTGCATTTTTTTTAATGTTTAGTAATGTTTAATTTTTTTATAAGTAGTAAGACGTAAACAGATGAGCTAGAAACTAAAACGTTGTTCAACCTTCTTTGTAGTTTCTGAGATATTGGCACCTTTAGACATACACTAAGCACCCTCAAGACTTGGGAATTTGCTTTTTGTAAAGGGAAATATTTATGGGAAGCTACACAGTACCTGCATCTCCATCAACTATTTTTCCCACTGTGTTCCTACAAAACAGAATGTGCATACAGCCTTGGCAAGAATTCCCTCCCTGCTGCGTTCAGATATGCTGCCGCCACTCGGTCTTACAGTAAACACAAAGAACAAGAAGCCACCATGAAGATGATTGCTACACGGCAAGAAGCAACTTGAAGAGCCGTTCTCAATTATCTGTTGCAGGCTCTTCCAAGCTATTACCCAGTTATCCAGCATCCCTGCTGGTACTGAATAAATCAGTTTGGAAAGCCTTTGGGGCATACTTAGCCCATCCTGAATGACCTCTATTATCTTGTTATATGTATGACCTACTGTATGCCCATACATTACAGTGTACCTCTGGAATCTTTTAAATAATATTCCTAGCATTTAAAAAAGAAAGGAAGAACGAAGACAAAGCAGTGGAAAAGGCTGTGGTTCACTGCAGCTGAAATTAATATAGTTCATGAATAGCTAAGGCTGCAGCCACTGATGCCCAGTTGTTTTCTCTGGGTGGTGCAAAGGACATACATCAGCGATCATTTCTTAAGTATAGGTAATACTTGTTGTTATAACAGCAAGCTGCTATAAACCTATATTTGTGAGAAGAATTCTGCTTTTGTTTCTTTTTCTTTTCTTTTGTATTAGCCAAGCAGCAGCTGTTATTGAGAGATCTTGCCATGTCTTCATTGGAAGAAATACCTATGTGATAAAACAAAAGAGCAGGGATTTTATCCCAACTGGCTAGTTCAAATATGCATTTTGTTTCATTGCCAAAACATCAAGGCCAGAAACTGTGGAAGCACAGATCATGTATTACTCAGCAGGTGGGAATCTTTCAGGAAATTTCAGGAGAAATGGCTTTCTCCATCTTTGTACGTTGACCTGACATTGCTTAAATTCTACCTTCAATGTAATTGGTTGCCAGAGCTTATTAGGGATAAATAAAAATGCACAAATATAAGGTAGAGGAAGGTCATGTGGTTGTTCAGAGCAATAGACAAGTTTGCCCGTATGCTGGTTTTTTTGGGTTTTGTTTTGTTTTTAAATCCTACCAGTGTTAGTTGATCTCCCTATTTTTTTTCTTGGGCCAGAGATGGATCCACTTCAGGGGTATGAAAAACATAAACTGCTGTTCTGCATACAGGAGAAGAAGAGATACATCCTGCTATTTTGGATTATCCTGAATACATTGCAAATGACTACTAATATCTAGGAATATATTGTAGACTAATGTCTAGACTAATGTCTAGGAATATATTGTACCTCTCTTATTTTGCCTGAATAGAGAGAGCCTTCACTTGTACCTAAGTGCAGCACAATCCTCTCTTGATGACCTCTTTCTTTTCTGCTGTATCCTTACAATGCTGCTTTCATCTGAGTTCCCAACTTATACAAGGTGTGGAGTCATCATTATTGTAAAATAGTGTCTTCCCTCTTATTCCAACACAGGTTTTACCTTGGATGCAATCCAACAGGCTTCACTAACCATTCAGTTGGTGATGCAGTTGGGTGACTCTATGGGTGGGATCAAGCTCTGAACCACTTAGCTAGTGCGACCATGCCTCTATTCTCTGATTTTGGTTATTATCTTCCAGGCTGCTCTGCTTTAGACTATGAGAGAGTCAATATAAGAATTGGTTCCAAGCCTGATAAAGACAAACAGACTTGCTTTGTTCCTTTCTCTGCTCCCTCAACTACTCTTCAAACTGTTTTTCAGCCTGGGTTCTTATTATATAATTATGTACATAAAGGGCTTTTGGCCTAAGATCAGTGGTGGGATTCAGCCATTTTGCACCACTTCGGGAGAACTGGTTGTTAACTTTCTGAGCAGTTTAACAAACTGGTTGTTGGAAGAAATCTTTAAGGCAGAGAACCGGTTGTTAAATTACTTGAATCCCACCACTACCTAAGATACTTACTTGAATCAAACTCTGTCCCATTATTTTAAAGTTTGCAATGAATGAATGAATGAATGTCTCTGAATTGTGTATTAGAGAGACGCAGATCAAAATTTTTCAATAGAAAGATATATGTTTAATTTCAGGAGCATCCAAGGGAAAGGGCATGTTCAGCAGTCAAACTGGCAGGCAGAACTGTGGGCAATGTATGATTACTCTTTTTTGTTCATGTGAGGCACATTAAAAAGGGATGGGATGTTGGTCATCTGGAGGTACCTGCCTTTCTTATGCTGTTTATCTTCCTTCCATCCCCAGTATGTATCCCTGTAGATATAATACACATATATACATACACTCAAGTTCATAATTTCCCTAGGTTTGGTTGCATTATTGTTCTGATGAAATTACATTCTGATTATCTTGGATGATATACTTTTTAAAGTCCAGTAAGAGGGACATGGTGAAATGGAGATGAGCACCACCTCCTAGAGTCGGGAATGACTAGCACATGTGTGCGAGGGGAAACTTTACCTTTACCTTAGTGGTTATCAGTCATGTATGAATTAGTCCTTCTAGGATTAATTCATTGAGTCAGAGCTTAATACTCTTCTAGCTCCATCATATTATCATCCATCATACAGCCCTCAGAGGAAGTAAAAGTTGGCGAACCAACACTTTCCCTTTCATGCACCCGAATCCTGTGAGTTTAACTTGTGGAATGGAGCCACAAGTTATGCTGAGATTCTTTTTTTTTCCTTTCCATTTTTACTTCTCCTTCAGTCATTGCACTATTCACATCATAGAAAGTATTTGCATCTTAAAAGGACTGTGTGAGCTGTCACAGTTGCAAGTGAAATGACTAAATAATGACAGGAACCATTCAGTAAATATTCAGTGAGGAAAGAGAGAGAGAGTGTGTGTGTGAGGGAAGCAAAAAATGGGAACAATTGTCAGGAGTGTCTGTTTTGCTGCTAGGGCAATTAGGAAAGCTCAGACTGAACAATGAAAGGAAGGGTCAGAAATGTAGACATGCCTTTGTTCTGAGCCTGTTCTTCTAGAAAGGTGATGATGGCTCACAGCTTTGCTCCACTATCACTTGTCTATTCTTTGCTGAATAATTAGGCCAAGAATGATTTTGCACATTTCACTTTACTTTATAGTATGTAGTTCCTGTTTATTATTATATTATATTATATTATTATCATTCCTCCTCCTACTCTTCTATCTTCCTGTCTACCTACCTCTCTATTTTTATAGTTTAATCAAGGGCAATCAGGAACATAGCTTTTTAGGATGACTTTATAAAATGCTTTGTTGCTATTATATTCAATGGGTTTTCCTAACTGACCAAATCTGTGTATCTCTGACATAATTAATAATGGTGGGATGAAAAAAAATTATATCTCAAAAATGTATATATGTATATATAAATATAATAGAATTTTACCAGGGGTGGGCTTCAAAAATTTTAGCAAAGGGTCTCTGCCCGGTTACTGGGTGGGCATGGCCATGTGGGCATGTCCTAGTTGGCTTCCTCCACCACGGCAGGGGGGCATTTTTGCCCTCCCAGGCTCCAGAGGCTTTCTTTGAGCCCCTGGGAGGGCAAAAACAGCCTCCCCAGAAATGGGCCAATTTCCTGAACTTCTGGTAGGCCCGTTTTTTGCCCTCTTTGAGCCTCCACACATGTCCTGCACTTACCTGCATCCAAAACAGGCCACATGGGGACTCTTGGGATGGATGGGGTGGGGTTGGCAGGGCCAGCCAGGAGTGGGATTTGGGGGTTCTCCGAACTGCACAGAATCTTAGCTAGAGGTTCTCCCAAACCCCTGCGAACTTCCAGCAGCCTACCCCTGAGTTTTACTATCTGTTTCCCTTATAGTCACAGCAAGTTCTTTACACAACATGCAGCAGTAAAGATATTCCATTTCTAGGAATGTGAGTAGCAAGACATTTTTGGCTCATATTAGGGCATAGACACAGAACTGAGGTTAGAAGACAATGCTTTTCAGTGCTAGTGTCAGTGTGGTATAACAATTTCCCTGTTATCTAGATCCCTCCTTGAGGACTTTCAGAAGGTTATTTAAAAATTAGCTTTTCCAGAGATCGTTCTAATAATTTGCAACTACTGCATTTAAAAAAAAATATTTTTAAAAATATTATTACTATGTTTTAGTAATAGTTTTATCTTTTATCTTTTCTTTATGTTTAATCTTATGGTGGATGTTTTAACTTTTTTTTTTTTTTCATATCTTATATACTGCCAAGGATCATGAGATTTACATCAGCAGGATTTTTTTATTTACAAAATACATTCTATTTTTTCCTTCAACTGAAAATTCCCCTCTTTCTTCCCCTCCCCTCTCACCCTCTCCTGTCCCCTCCTGTCCTGTCCCATCCCTTCCCTTCCCCTCCCCTCCTCTCCTCTCCTCTTTCTTGTATCTTATCTTTTAAATTGTTCCATTAAATTTGTATTCTTTATTATATTCAAAACATACTAATAAAAATAAAATAATTTATGCTTAAGCTGCTTTGCACTCTGTCTTTGTAAGGATTTGTTGGAACTGGTGAACTCCTCCCCCACTTTTTTTTTTTAAGAGCATCTTCCATGCATACCAGCTTCTTCCTTCTTGTTTCTCAATGATCCCATTTTGCTTGCAGTCTCATGAGTCCTCACTCTCTGGGTTTACTGTGGGAAGAATGATAGCCTACTATTCCTAGAGACAGACCATCTTTTTTCATGTCCTCTTCCATCTTTCTTCATTAACTCCTGAGCAGAAATAATTTGTGATGACAACTGCACTACAAACCTGGGTTGACACTGCAATAGACTTAACTATGGGCTGACCAAAGCTTCTAAGATGACTGAAGATCTGCATTGCTACCATCTATTGACTATTCCATAGGAAAGAGTTTATTTAGGAGAACAGCAGCCCAATTCATGTTATCCTATCCACTGGCAACTGAGGGATCACATAGCTGTAAAACAAGTCATCTACTTATTAAGAAGGAAGTTTAGACTCCATCCTTCTCATGACATCTTTCTTTTAGAAGAAATAAAACATTCTGGTGGCTATGGCACTCTGAAGAGATATAAGTCAAGTACAGATTTATTCTCTTTATTCAGAACTGGGTCAGAATGTCCTTTGGGTCACATGGCTTTGCCAGTTTTATAAAAAGAAACCAGGGCAAATGCCTACAATCCAAAGTTTTATATGCCACAATTAGCAGGTGATAATATTGAATAGACTTCTAAAATGTTTTGGATCCAGTGCCAAAAAGCTACTTTGGAGCATGTGCAGCACAATCTGCTACTCTAAATCAGGGAGGAAAAAAAAGATGTGTATGCATTAGAGAGTTGAAAATAAGTGTTTTGCTTATGCCTGCCCCACCCCAAATAAATCCTTTGAGATGTATTTCTAAACTACCATTCAGCCCTAATATTTAGTCTCATATTTGCTGACTTCTCCACAGCAAAGTTCCTCTGCTAGAGACCTGGAGAAAACCTGGATGATATGGGATATCATTTGGCAAGCCAAATGCCACCATAAATCATGCAGTGCAATATTCAAAAAGTTACAAAGGTACAGTCCAGTCAGGTGAAACCTGCTGACCATTGTACATTCAGCACTTCTTCATACAGTCCAATAATGCCTCAAAACGCTCTTTGATATGAAGGCTGTTGTATAGTATAAATTAAATTTCCACAAACAATGTCAAATCAGCTGTTATCAGAAACTCATCATAGCAAAATACCAGATATTGTGGTGCTGCTGGTATAATAACAGGAAGCATAGACGTCTTGCTTTCAGAATAAATGGATATTGCATGATATGAAAGAATAAAGCTTGCCTAGAAACTCAAGAACTGTAACCCTTCAGAGACAACCAGCAAGTTAAATTCCGTAATATGAACATCTGAAGGGACAAGGATAGCATAGCATACTTTATTACGGTCATAGACCAGAAAGACGAAAACATCCAGGACACATAGCTGGCACACAACCAGACTAAAGTGCAAAACAGCAGCAAGATCAGTGGTGGAAACGACTCTGTCAAACTCACAGTAAAGTTGTACATAGGGAGAAAATACTATATTGCAATTTACATAAATCTGTACATTGCACTTTATACAGCCACCAGCTAGCTCAACCACTGGCGATCAATAGGACTGACCTCAGTCAGTGGGTCCAGCCCGTCCCTTCTCTCGGCTCTTACATCTCAAGACTGCAGCAATTTTTTTTGCTACATTTAGTGTAATCTTAGAATCAGTATCTTGAAGTAAGAAGCGGAGACTGAGAGTTTCAGATAATCCAGGAAATCTTTGGCAAATGGGGAAGATAAGTTCTGACCTTATCTCCCGATAGTGGGGACAAGTAAATATGATGTGAGCCAATGATTCCGAAGATGGACCGTCACATGAAAAGTGGGTGGGTTTCATGCCTCCCGAGCACCTGTTATCCAAGACATTCGAGGGGATCACATTAAAACGTGCCTTTAGAAAGGCCAACCTGTATTTAACAAAGGATAGTGTAGAAAGATATTGGGGGGGGGGGGGGTGCATTCAGGGAGTAATACTGAGAGAAAATGGAGAACATACTCCTGCACCAAGTGCCAGATTCTGTTGTCCTTCAATATCATCCAATCGCTGGAACATCAGAGATTTGGCTGCATCTGGGCCTAGCATGAGGGCTTCAATAGGGGGAATACCTATCTTCATAAGTTTAGTGTGAATATTACGGGCCCAAGGACTGTGGAAGTCATCCCGCCATAAGCACTGGCCTAAATAACAGTCTGGAAATCTGGTCCACAGGGTCAGCCAGTAGCCAATGGCACACTTCCATAGAACAGTAGTGAGAGATGGTATGCCCAGTTCCAAGCGGATTGCAGCATTACTCACACAAGGGGGAACTCCCATTAGGTGTCGTAAGAACTGGCTTTGAGTTGATATATCCTTGGTAGAAAAAGGAATGAATGAAAATATACTGTTGACTGTTATTTATTTCATTTTTCTGGAGACATATTGTTACCACCATATTTTCTTCTATGATAAGTGGCCATTCATACAGGTAGTCCTTGACTTACAACAATTCACTTAGTGACAGTTCAGTGTTACAATGATATTGGAAAAAAGTGATTTATGAGCATTTTACATATTTATGACCATTGCAGCATCCCCATGGTTACAAGATTTACATTAGAATGCTTGACAACTGATTCACATTTATGATGGATGCAGTGTCCTAGGAATAGGTGATCACTTTTTGCAATCTTCCAATAAGCAAAGTCAATGGGGAAACTAGATTCACTTAACCATCATGTTACTAATTTAACAACTGAAGTGATTCACTTTGAATGGGGAAGGGCGCTAGGAAAAGTTGGCTTCCCAGAGGAAACACAATAGCTCCAAAACAAAAATTCTGCAAAATAAAGAAAGCTACAGAAAAGGTGGGAAGAGAGACATACAAAAGGCAATTCTACCATGTAATGATAAGCAGTTTTGCTTCAGGACGCGCAAGTCACAATTCTTTTTTGAAGTGCTTTGCAAAAGTAATTAATTCTGTTAGAAAACAAAAATAGACATTTATTTTAAAATCCATAATTTCATGTGGAGGCTAACTTCAATTTCCTCTACTTCTCCTTCTATCATTTGTCAAATTTCTTACCGAGGAATACCTCTGGCATTTCTCCATTTCTCAGCAGTTTATAGAAACCTTGTCTGCATCTGTAATTTTCAGAAGTAATATCCATCAATGGAAAGATGAGTATATAGTATATATTTTTCCCTAATCTGCAACAACTTTTCTTCTATAACAAAAAAGTGAATCTGTAAAATGTTTTGATCTCTGACAAATGGTATCTAAAAATGTACTCTATGTATTTCTACAAGCTACCACAAAAGGTTAAACATGCTATCCTGAGGTGAAGAAGAGGATGAAGAAACAACATGAAGGATGAAAAATAAAAAAAAACAAAAACCCCAACCTAGCTCCAAAATCCTTATATTATACTTACTTTCAGTGGTGGGATTCAAACTTTTTTACTACAGGTTCTGTGGGTGTGGCTTGGTGGGCATGGCATGGCTAGGTGGGCATGGCAGGGGAAGGATACTGCAAAATCTCTATCCCCTCCCCACTCCAGGGGAAGGATACTGCAAAATCCCCATTTCCTCCCAATCAGCTGGGACTCGGGAGGCAGAAAATAGATGGGGGCAGGGCCAGTCAGAGGTGGTATTCACCGGTTCTCTGAACTACTCAAAATTTCCGCTACCGGTTCTCCAGAACTGGTCAGAACCTGCTGAATACCACCTCTGCTTACCTTTCAGATTTGGGCTGATTTACTCCTAAGAATGAGTTAATTTGCCTGCAAATGTCACTGCAATGCTTATGTTAATAAAATATGCTGATCTACAAATAACAAATTTGGGAGATTAACATGTTATCCTGAACCATAAACAAACCATATTTGGTTTGGGCAACATGCTAAGTTTTCTTGACTAGTTTATGGCTCAGGATGTCATGTGAATATATCCTATTAATAAGTGATATAGCTTTATTAGGGTTTCAAATGTAATAAAATAAAAACCCAATGTTTTGACTTCCGAATCCTGCTTCTGATTTGATTCATGAATCCTATTAAGCATTATGAAACAAAATGTTAAAAAGTTATGATATTTATGTAGTTACTTACTAAGCACATCTAAACTATATTAAAGTAACCAAAATATCTTTACCATCCATCCCTAAGGCATGGCACAACTTTTGAGCACCCCTAATGTTTGGAAATTAAAAGTTGGAAAATTTGACACATCCTAATTTCCTCACTCAGTCAAGTCAAAGTGGGCAGTGATTTTGAGTGGTGCTGGCATAATTCTCTATCGTTATGATATAAGGTGCAGTGACTAATGCACAATACCTGCACAAGGTTTTAACTGAAAGATTCATACATGATGAAATTTTAATACGGATGATTTATACTACTTATACCAAGTACATGATCTAAATGAGAAGTTCAGGTTGAATCTTTCATCTGATTCCCAAGGCCAAGCAAGCGTGATATGCCACACTTAAAGAATATTTGCTTCTTTCTAAAAACGACATTTTCTCCTAAAAAGAATGCATACCTCTTCTCCAGCAATCATAATATTAGCACAATAGATTCCAATACCATAGGTCTATGATAGCGAACCTATGGCATGCATGCCACAGGTGGCACATGGAGCCATATCGGTGGGCACACAAGCGTTGCCCTAGCTCAGCTCCAGTGCACACAGCTGATTTTCGGGGCTTCCAGTCCCACCAGAAGTCAGCAAATGGGCCATTTCTGGCCTCTGGAGGGCCTTGGGGGGGGGGGGGTAGGTGGTTTTTGCCCTCCACAGGTTCTAAGAACTCCTCTGGAGCCTGGGAAGGGTGAAAAACAGGCCTCCAGGCCCACTGTGCCATCACGTGCCAAAAGTGGGGGGAGTGCGCGGGGGGGTCATGCATGCATGCATGGGGGCGGGGCACATTGGATATGGGTGTGGGCATGCACACGTGAGACCCCCTGCACTCTCCCCACTTTTGGCACACAATGGCAAAAAAGTTAGCCATCACTGCCATAGGTTCTTGGGAAATATTAAATGTGTATGAAGTCCAACACTAGCTAAAACTGACAGCTGTTTTTATATTGTTGTGAACAGATAACAATAACAATAACAATAACCAAGGTCAAACAATAACAATAACCAAGGTCATGCGATCACCTTTTGCAATCTTTTGACAGGCAAAGTAAATGGGAAAATCAGTGTCACTTAACAACCGTGTTACTAATTTAACAACTGCAGTGATTAACTTAACAACTGTGACAAGAAAGGTCATAAAATGGGGAAAAACTTACTTAACAAATGTCTCACTTAGCAACAGAAATGTTGGGCTCAGTTGTGGTCATAAGTTGAGGACTACCTGTATTGTATTGCCTAACCCAGGTATTCTGGAATGGACTCGATAGATAGATAAAAATGCCAAATCCAGTTTAATCTTCTGGCTGACTGGATGACTCGCTATAACAGTAATAGGCAAATGCCCTACTTTTCGGAGTATAAGATGCACTCCGAAAAGTAGGGCACACAAAAGAGGGTGAAAATTTGGGTGCATCTTATACACCGAATGTAGCCCTGCCCACCCACCGACCCCCACCCTTCAGCCGTTTTCAGTTGCCACATGTCGCGTTTTCGGCCTCCGCATGCTGTTTTATACCTGTTCCAGGCTGTAGGGATCACCACAGCACATCACCGCCTCTATGCCTCACGTTTTTGGCCTCCATGTGTTGCATTTTTAACCTCCAAATGCTCCATTTTAGACCTGTTCCAGGCTGCAAGGATTGCCACAGCACATCACCACCAACTGCTGCTGATTATTGCCTCTGCGGATTGTGGTCATTTTCAGTCTCCGCACATCAAGTTTTTGGTCTCCGCATGCCCAATTTTTGGCCTCAGTGCATCATGTTTTTGGGCAGTTCCAGGCAGTGGGGATGAGTGGCAGTGGCAATCCCAGCTGCCTAGAACCACCTGAAAATGCAATGTTTAGAGGCTAAAAATGGGGCACGTGGAGGCTGAAAATGTGATGTACAGAGATGGCGAATGGCGGTGATGTGCTGTGTCAATCCCTGCAGCCTGGAACAGTTCTAAAATGGAGCATTCGGAGGGCAAAAATGTGAGGTACAAAGGCCAAAAACGTAAGGCACGAAGGCAGAGATGGTCTGTGGCAATCCCTGCAGCCTGGAACATCTGACTGGGGGTATTCCAGGAGGCCGATCCACTGGCCAATCAGTTGCTCATGCTGAATCAGGCTGTGATAATATGCTGAAGCTGACCAGGCTGTTTGCTATTTGCTGCAAGGATGCCAGTCAGATAAATACCAAAGAATGCTGGTAGGCAGAAGCAGAATTTTTTTTCTTGTTTTCGTCCTCAAAAACTAATGTTTGTCTTATACTTCGAGCATCTTATACTCTGAAAAATATGGTAGATTTCCTTCCACTGCAAAGCAGCCCTATCTCCTAGCAAATCAATTTCCCATCCTTTCTGCTCATCTACTTATATTTCTCTACAAAGAGCTACACTTGAGGAATGTCCAGAAAACTTCAGCTACTTCAAAAATGTAACAGCTAGGCTGCTAACTGATACATAACACTAGACTGACTGCTTCTTGTTTTCAAAGGCACAATGTAAGGTGGGTTTTTTTTTCTTTTCTTTTTAAAGCTCTGAATTATTTAGGACACTGCCTATGTTGATACAAATCTCTTCAGACTTTAAGATCAACATTAGAAGCTTTTTAAAAAATGTCCTCACTTTGCTAAATCCGTTTGTCATACACAGAGAAGAGAGTTTGATATACTGAGAAAAAAAGTAGAATTGGGGATTAAGATACCATAGTGTTTAAGCCAAAAATGAAAGCATCACGTTTGCATAACGTAGTCATAAGACATTAAAGTAGCACTTATATTTATGTAATTCTTGGAATAAATTCCATCACAGAAATAAGCCATTTGGTATTTATAAGTACCATATTTTTTGGAGTATAAGATGCACCGGAGTACAAGATGCACCTACCTGTTTTGGTGAGGAAAAGAAGGAAAAGAAATCTCCCTCTGCCTCTGAGCAATTTTGCCTCCTTGCAGCAAGCAACAAGCAGCAAACAGCAAACAGCCTGCTTTACTTTCATTTTCATAGCTTGATTAGCACAAGGGAAAAAAAATCTGCTCCAGCAATTTACCTCTTTGCAGCAAGCAGCAGAACCCTGCTCAAAACAGCTGAGAGAAAATCAGCTGAGAGTCAGGAGGCTGATCCAATCAACTTGTGCTGATTGGACTGTGCTGAAGCTGAAAGGAGCTGTTTTTTCTTGCTGTTTGCTTGCAAGGAGGTAACTGCTGGGAGGCAGAAGCCACAGGGTGTGGGCCAGTGTGTGGACGGGGCTACATTTGGTGTATAAGACTTACCTAAATTTTTACCCCCTTTTGGGGGGGGAATGTGCATCTTATACTCCGAAAAATACGGTAAATATTAAAAATTGTACAAATGGTAGCAAAGTAGTCTTATCTTACATGATGTACTCTAGATATGTGAGCCAGGAGGCCATGTTGAAAGAAAATATCAGGATAAGGACAGCTGAGATAGATCACTAAGTTAGTAAACTGTGCACTGAGTGTTTATTAGAAGCAAAAACCTTGAACAATCTTTCTTCATTCTTCATTCTTAATCAGAAATGTGAAGTTTTATAGAATTCTGCTGACCTGGTCATTTTAGCCTTTGCTGAACTGTGGGAGCATTCAGGCTCACTTCATGTGGCCTCTCAGAATGATGAGAAAAACAGTGCACATTGTCAATATGTCTTTTTTTCACACCAAAGTGCTACAAAACAGTTTTGCCCAATGGCAGAAAAAAAGAGAGATAAAATAGTTGCAATGCTCCTTTTATACAACTAACTGAAGGGTTTCTGTAGTTGTTTAATTCCTCAACAAGATTGTAAAACCATTAGGGATTCACACCTGGCACTTGTCCTACATAGATGAGACATCCACACAGAAGAAATAACTCATATGGAAGAACCATTAGTGAGAATGACACCTACAGAGAGGTTGAAAGTTTTACAGAATGGAAATCAGCCAGTGGAATACATGAGGTCACATTGCATGTCTCCTTTTTGTTCACACATTTCAGTCCTACAGCTGTCTGCTAATAATATATACTATAACAGTTTAAACTGGGGCCTCTTACTCATCTCTTACTTATTCATAACATCTTTGCTCATAATCTTTTAAGTATACATACTCTGCATCACTTTTGCATTTGATTTACCAATAACAAAACTAAAAGGAGGACAGAACGGAAGTAATTATTATGCATGTTTGTATTTTGTATATGTACAATAGTTCTCATTTCAATATTGTCACCTAGCAATGCCCCGGCTACAGAGTTATTCCCATTTTCAACCAATTTTCCAAAGCATCAGAAGGCAAGGCAAGAGGAATGAAAAGATCAAGGAGACAAGCAACCTAGAAGTAAGGAGAACTTTCCTGATAGAACAATTAACCAGTGGAACAGCTTTCCTTCAGAAGTTGTGGGTGCTCCATCACTGGAGGCTTTTAAGAAGAGACTGGACAGTTACTTGTCTGAAATGGTATAGGGCCGTGGTGGCATGAAGCACCACCATCTAATGGCACAAAAGCTGTCACCCCAGTTCAGCTCCACTGTGCATGCACATGCTCCTCCCGCCAGCCAGTTGGTCTTTGGGTCTCTGCCATACATATGTGGGGGATGCAGTGTGTGCGGGCGGGCTTGTGCATTCATGTGCAGGGTGCATGTGGGGGGCTGTGCACACATGCATGGGGGTGCATGTGGGAAGTCACATGTACATGCATGGTGCAGGGCACATGCAGGGGCTCCGTGCACGTATGTGTGTGGGGAGGTGGGGTGCATGCATTAGGGCCATGCACACATTGCATTTTGGGGGTTCAAGCACATGCATGTGCTTTGGGTACTCGGTCCAGAAAAGGTTAGCCATCACTGAGCAGGGGGTTGGACTGGAAGACCTCCGAGGTCCTTCAAATTCTGTTATTATGATAGTATATTATGATTCCAAGATTTCAGAAATGTGACTGTTTTTTCTCCCTCCCCAAAAGTGTATTATACATCATTTTATTCCATCCAAAAAAAAAAAAAAATCCAGTGACTTCATTCTCTTAAATTAGGATGGGGCATGGCAAATTCCTCACTGTCAGTAGGAGGGATGCTTGGTTACAGGCATCCTACTCACATTCTCATTTGCAGTGATCGGAGAATCTGTTGAATGTTCCCTTTCTATATGAACTTTCTAAGGACTCCATGGGCATCTGAATCACTATACTAGTCATACCACAGAGCAGGAAAGTGGAGAATTTTCATTCTCCTCCCAAGCTGTCAGATCAGGCAAAAAAAAAAAGTGTTTTTTTTTAATTTCAAATTGTTTATGTTAATTCCAGAAAGAATTAGTTGGAATATCTGATCCAGAACATGTCAAATATTAGGAGTGACTTTGTATCCAAAGTCCAGTGCCATCTGTAACTCATTATTAATCCCCAAATGCTCAGTTTTATGGCTTCCCAATTACTGATGTCTATACAATCAGGTAGTGGTTTGGCATACATGGATTTCATGAGCAGGACTGGGCTTTTATAGCAGACAGAATTGACCTGATCGCATATCTTCTTGTAGCAGAAAAGTGTAGCACACTTTTCCACACACCGTCCCCATTGGTGATTCTGAATGTAATGAAAAATTAAGGATCACAATAGCCAGCAAGATGAATATTTCTCAGAGATAAAACATTCTTGTTATACCAAATGTATCATTAATAAATATTTCTATATCATGACATGAATAATATAAACAGTTGGTGTAAGGGACAGAGCTGTGAAAAGCTTCAACTCAGAATGTTGATTGAAAAGCAAGTCAATCAAATATCCAATCAAAGTGGCTTGCTGAATCAAAAATACATCATTCAATTCAAATTGCAAAGTCATGTGGGATGTCTACAAATAATTTTGGATACATTTTAAACTTCAGGTGTGCATTATTAGCATCCAAATGTATTCCTGATTCATCCAGGTCTAATAAGTCCACTGCAATATATTTTACCTGACTATTGTCTAATAAACAGGGAACCAAGATTCTAAATATTTAAATACTAAATAATAATCTGTGCTTACCAAGTCATAGTCAATTCTAGACATATTGCCACAAGAAAGACATCCCAATGAGATAAACAAGATTTACTTCCTAACAAAAGATATTATAATTACAATCTTTCTTCTGCAATGTAAGCAATTGAAAGAAGAATTAATTTAGGACTCTTTTTTCTAAACCAACCAGAGCAGCTGCTCCAAAGAACATGCAAGTATAAGAAGGAAAGTACCCAGATACATACATACACACATTCATGTGTATTTACATTTATGTACCAAATGCACAAGGGAGATGCGGTGGCTCAGTGGCTAAGACGCTGAGCTTGTCAATTGAAAGGTCGGCTGTTCAGAGATTCAAATCCCTAATGCTGCGTAACAGGGTGAGCTCCCATTACTGGTCCCAGCTTCTGCCAACCTAGCAGTTTGAAAGCAGGTAAAAAATGCAAGTAGAAAAATAGGGACCACCTTTGGTGGGAAGGTAACAGCCTTCTGTGCACCTTTGGCATTTAGTCATGCCGGCCACATGACCATGGAGACGTCTTTGGACAGTACTGGCTCTTCGGCTTTGAAACAGAGATGAGCAGCACCCCCTAGAGTCAGGAATGACTAGCACATATGTGCGAGGGGAATCTTTTACCTTTACCTTACCAAATGCACATATATGGAGGTGGGATATTTTTTTACTATTTATTCCTTCTACATTACAAATCTTAAGTTTCTGGATTCTTTTTCTTCTCAGGAAAGTGTGAAAAAGTATCAACCCAGAAATCTATGTGTTGGTCTGTCTATGAATGAGTGAGTGTATATGCACGTACACATTTCCATTTTTCCAAAACCTCAGAAACCACAGCTCAATATTCTACTAAAGCCATTTTCTATACCAGCTTTCTACCAGCTTTCTATACCTCAGTTCCACTTTCCAGGAACTGAGGTTCCATCTTTCTTTAAAAATTGTTTAAACAATTATTTGCAAACATTAAAAATACAGGATTGATGCAGTGCTTTTATTTTTACTAAAATACTCAGTCATTACAAAAGTAAAGTTATAGTTTGGATATCAGTTCACAAACTTTTTTCACATGTTAGTGATCTAAAGTCTAAATATTTATACAAGTGAGTAGGAGGAGAAGAGTAGAAGAAAGGGAGGGAGAGGGAAGTGGAGATGAGGAGAAGAGGAGAGAAAAGAGGGGCGAGGAGGAGAGGAAAAGGGAGGAGAAGGAAGGAGAGGGAAGGAGAAAGGGGAGAGGAGAAGGAAAGAGGAAGGAGAGAGAAGCGGAGGGGACAAGGGAAGGGAGGGAAGAAGAAAGAAAGATGAAATGAGATGGACTGTCATTGTAAAATTGAAAATGTGATGTGTGTGTGTGTGTGTGTGTGTGTGTGTTTTCTGAGGTTTTCGCGGGTGTTTGTATGTAGGTCTTTGGTTATTCGGGTCTTCTCCCGCGTAGAATTGGAAGTATCTTGGCGACGTTTCGACGAAGTCTCATTCGTCATCTTCAGGCTGGTGTTCTCGGCTTCGTTCATTACTCCTGGAAGAACAAAGCCGAGAACACCAGCCTGAAGATGACGAATGAGACTTCGTCGAAACGTCGCCAAGATACTTCCAATTCTACGTAGGAGAAGACCCGAATAACCAAAGACCTACATATATATATATATATATATATATATATATATATATATATATATATATATATATATATATATATATATAATAAAAACATAAAAAAAGAAGTATTTTCCAGCATTATATGCCTCCATAAATCTGGTGACATGAAATAATTTGTTACTAAAGAATTTGCTTAAATTTATATCCATTAGTGCTAGATATAGAAATATAGTTTTGGTTAGAAACCAAAGTTTAGTGAGTTGGCATGACAAGTTATGCTAAGGAGCTCTGCCTACAGTTAACTGCAAGCAAAGAAGGGAGAAAGTTGGATCAGGTCTACCAATTTAAACAAATAAGGCAAAGCATTTTATCCATCCTTTGCTTGCATCAATGTTATTTAGCAATGCCTACATCTAAGGACGTAAACTTCCCCCATCCTTACTTCAGTCCTTCTCTGATAGGGATACTCTCACCAAATGTACTTTGAAGGTTAGTTATTTAAGAGGCAAAGGGATTTCTACAGGTTACCATTTCAAATGAGGGAGAGAGATCTCAACTGGCCTTTTCAACTGTCCTATTTTTTTCTCTCCTTCATTTCCATTTTTTGAATGACTTAGAAAAAGGATGTTACTTCTCAGGCTCTGAATTGACAAGCAAAAGCTTTTTGTGACAGCATGTAGTTACTCATGGCTCTCTGTTATCTGTCATGCATACACCCACTCAGACATGTTGTTCTCCCTAGCTCATAGCAAACCCTGAGAATATAGAGATAGCAAAAGTCTTAAAGACTTGCTCATACAAAAACTGAAGAAACAGAAGTAGAGGTATAATGGCTGGTAGAGCAATATGAATCATAGGCACTGTTGACCCTTTTTGGTTTCCAAAAGAGCAGGCCTGGTGTTCCTGAAATAATCTTGAGTAAGGAGGGGTCAGAAGATCCATTTAGGGAAAAAAGAGAGTTCTCTTGTGAAACAAATCTCCTCAAAATGGAGGACTATCATAGAAAGCTGAAGAAGACAAAGGCATTGTATACATTCAGCTAGCTAGCAAAGAAGAGAGAACATAATAGAAAGTTGGATCAGGTCTACCTAGAGGAAGAAAATGTCAAACTGCAAGTCAGAGAAACTAAACAGTATATGGTAATTACTCCTTGTTTATCTCTAGGTAGGACATAGGAATAGGCTGCATGTTTTAGTTTCTTTCCTGGTCACTGTTTGCCTATTTATCTGTGGGAAAGGCAAAAAGGAGCAGGGTGCAATAATGAAATATTTCCT